>JAOYNU010063324.1:59256-83071 GCA_026745395.1 Tympanopsis confertula | reverse complement strand
GCAAGGTCCCCGACCTGCAGGAGCACTACATCGAGAAGGCCACGCAGCTGCTGTCGGACAGGAACCACGGCGTCTTGCTCTGCGGGCTCACGCTCGTGACGAGCCTTTGCGAGGCGGACGAGGAGGAAGGCGGGGAGGAGGGGCTCGTGGAAAAGTTCCGCCCGTTTGTGCCGGGCCTGGTCAAGACGCTCAAGGGGCTCGCGACGTCGGGCTACGCCCCCGAGCACGACGTGACGGGCATAGCGGACCCGTT
This sequence comes from Tympanopsis confertula, assembly GCA_026745395.1. Classification (NCBI taxonomy): domain Eukaryota; kingdom Fungi; phylum Ascomycota; class Sordariomycetes; order Coronophorales; family Scortechiniaceae; genus Tympanopsis; species Tympanopsis confertula. The sequence continues at coordinate 82,818 of JAOYNU010063324.1, read as the reverse complement.
CCTGCAGGTCAAGATCCTGCGGCTGCTGCGCATCCTGGCCATGGGCGACGCGCGCACGAGCGAGCAGATCAACGACATCCTGGCACAGGTGTCGACCAACACCGACTCGTCCAAGAACGTGGGCAACTCGATCCTGTACGAGGCGGTGCGCACGATCCTCGACATCGAGGCCGACTCGGGCCTGCGCGTGCTGGGCGTCAACATACTCGGCAAGTTCCTGACGAACCGCGACAACAACATCCGCTACGTCGCCCTCAACACGCTGATCAAGGTGGTGGCGATTGAGCCCAACGCGGTGCAGCGGCACCGAAACACCATCCTCGAGTGCCTGAGGGATCCCGACATCAGCATCCGGCGGCGGGCGCTCGACCTGAGCTTCACGCTCATCAACGAGGCCAACGTGCGGGTGCTCGTCCGCGAGCTCCTCGCCTTCCTCGAGGTGGCCGACAACGAGTTCAAGCCGACCATGACCAGCCAGATCGGCATCGCGGCCGACAAGTTCTCGCCCACCAAGCGGTGGCACGTCGACACGATGCTGCGCGTCCTCATCCTGGCCGGCAACCACGTCAAGGAGCCCATAATGTCGTCCTTCATCCGGCTGGTTGCGTCCTCGCCCGAGCTGCAGACGTATGCGGTCAAGAAGCTGTACAGCAGCCTCAAGAAGGACATTACGCAGGAGAGCCTGACGCAGGCGGCGTCGTGGTGCATCGGCGAGTACGGGGACTCGCTGCTGAGGGGGGACAGCGGGGGCGAGGCGGATCTGGTGGCAAACGTGAGCGAGTCCGAGGTCGTGGACCTGTTTTCGTCCATCCTCAGCAGCAGCTACGCGACGCAGACGACGACGCAGTACATTGTCACGGCGCTGGTCAAGCTGACGACGCGGCTGTCGGACCCGAAACAGGTGGACAGGGTGCGGCGGCTGCTGGGGAACCACCAGACGAGCCTCGACGTCGAGGTCCAGCAGCGGGCCGTCGAGTACACCAACCTCTTCTCGCACGACGACATTAGGCGAGGAGTGCTCGAGAAGATGCCGCCGCCGCAGATCAAGGAGTCGTCGCGGGTTCTGGGGCCGGCGGCAGCATCCAAAAAGACCAGCAAATCGGCGGCGGCGGCGGCGGCGGCGGCGAGGAGATCCAAGATGATGACGGCCAAGCCGTCAGAGCAGGATCTGCTCATGGATCTCATGGACTCCCCCGCCGCCGCCGCCACCGCGTCTCCGACAATAGGCAGCGGCCTGACCAATGCCGACCTCTTGGCCGATATACTCGGCGGCGCTTCCTCGCCATCGCCCGCCCCGCCACAGCAGTCCGCGTCCGCGTCCGCGTCCAGCTCCATCATGGACATGCTTGGCGGGCCCCGGTCCAACTTTGATCTCATGTCCGCTGCTGTGGGCAGTTCGCCGGCGCCCCTACAAATACAGCCCACGCAGGCGCCACCGCCGCCACCGCCAACACCACCGCAGGGCCACCAGCATCACCACCCGTGCTTCAACGAGAGCGATCTCAACATAGCGATTACAGTGCAGAGGAACGCAGAGGGCATGATACAGGCGGTGGCGCGGTTCACAAACACGTCGGGCGGCGGGACGACACTGTCAAACGTCGGGCTGCAGGCGGCGGTGCCCAAGACGCAGCGGCTGCAGCTGCTGGGGATCTCGAGTGCGGTCCTGGAGCCGGGAGCGGAAGCAACGCAGACCATGAGGGTGGTGGGGTGCACCGGGGTGAGTCTGTTGTTCCTTTCGGACGGGCGAGCAAGAAGGCCGCGTCCCCGTCCGTGTATGCATGTGCTAACGAGACGGACCATTTCAGGCGCTGCGGTTGAGGCTCAAGATAGCGTTTGATCATCCGATTGAAGGGCAGGTTTCCAAGCAGGTGAACTGGACGGAGCCGCTGTGAGGGGGTTGTGGATGCACGTGACATGACATTAAAGCAGTGTTTTTTTAACTTTTTTTTTTTTTTCAAAAAGAAATAAATGGAATACGGTGATGCGAGGGGTCATGGCATTGGTCAATGTCAGTCAGTACGGCTGTTTACAGGCTGCCTGGATACTCGTAACCAGATGACACGTTTTGGGACTTGATTATCTATGTGGATGACACGAGGATATGTCGTTGCCTGTGGTCGAGAGAGTGAAACGACGCTACGGCACTCGCATAAACTGCCCCTGGCCATCGCATGCGGACTTTGGACACATGGATGCTGCGTAAACGTCGTAAGCGTCGTAAATGTCGTAACGTGATGTTATCTTGGCCCACGCTCATTGGGGTTGGGATGTCATAGGGGTTGGGATGTGTAGAGCCGCGGCTATATCGTATATAGATGTGCAGAATACATGTGGTATGAAAAGGGAGAAAAGGGCATATAATATGACGTGCCAGGCACATCACTCTGAATGCTTCCTCTGCCGAGGACGAGAGGCTCAAGAAGAGACAAGCTCTCTCGCGCAACAGCCGTCATGTGCACGTGCCCGACTATGGCGTTGTATTCCATCGGATCTTGAAGTTGAGGCAACGTGGGTGATACTATACTGATGGACCGATATGCATGAGCGTCCTCGCGCTCGAGATGCTTCACTTCCAATGAGTTGCCGCGCACCACGCACAGCTCCTGCCCATAATCTGGCTGCTGCGATGAGGGCATACGGGCCCGATGGGAATCGAGATATGCGGCCAGATGGTGCGTGATGTTGGGGAGGAGCTGGAACTGTGGAGGTGGATGATATATTATGTGTATACGACAACACGTGGTTTCTTGCTTTCAGCCTTTCCTTTATCGGCACCATCTTGCCAGATCTGTGCAAGCCTCTTCCTTCAACTCTACCGAGTCGACTGGAAGCGATATCAACTGGGCGATATCAAGATCCCAAACCAGTTGATATCAGTTGATAACGCTTCCAGCGCCCTGTTGGTGCATGTAGCCCCCTGTTGGCTGGCTGGCAACGTATCTGCTGTTACATAGACAAGGCGCATAATTAGCTTGCCGGGGCGGGGGCACCCACTATAAGCACCCACTATAACACTATAACCTGGAACGCTTGGCGCCGCTGGGACGTCCAAAGCCAGCGCACCACCCCCATTCCCACATTCTCGCCCCTCTCGAGAAGCAGCTGGCAGGCAGGCAGGCAGCAGAGCAAACCCATCAGACCAACACCAACCTCACGTCACCACTTCCTTGACCAACTTTCTTGCTCATATCAATCTTACCCTCGCTATACAGTCTATACCTATCTGCCTCCCTTGGCACGCCACGGGTTCGCACCTCCTGACCCGGTACCACTCGAGGAAACGTCATTTTCTTCTTTTTAATTTTCTTCTTTTCCCTCCCCTGAGACAAGACGACGGCGGCCTTGGTCCAGAACAGAGAAAGAGAGAGAGAGAGAGAAAGAGGAGAGAAAGAGGAGAGAGAGAGAGAACCCGGACCTCGGCCCAGCCGCCGACCTGCCCTCAGCCAGCCCAACGGCCCACCTGGATGGATCGTTGGCCCAGATTGAGGGAACCGTAGCGCTCGATACCTTTCTACGACCTACGACCACACATTCATATACCTTTCGCATCCCTGGGGAGCTGTTTGGCGCGCCTCTCAAAAGCTCCTATAAGCTTCCTTCCTCGGCCCAATACAATCAATCAATCAACCAGTCATCCGTCGTCACTCAATCAGTCAGTCACTCAATCACGCAATCAGTCCGCCACCCACCACAGCCTCTGATCATCGCCAGGCACAATCTCCCGCAAAGAAAGGAACGCCACCCGGACAGACAGAAACAGCATCAGGCGGGCCACCCCAACCCGAGTCAGCAGTCGAGCAGCACGTCAGGCGACGACGGCAAATCCCTCTTGCCTGGACCGGACCCGTCTTGTATAACACGTTTGCGATCCGCCCGTCGGAGGACCCAGAAGCAACCCACGGGCAGACGCAGAACCATCCTTTGCCCTGGAACGCCAAATCGAATGATTCAGCTGCCCGCCGTGACTTGAAGACGCGTCGCCGTCCCTCGCCCAGGTCACGGCTCGATTAGGTCACGGCTCGATTGAGACAGTTGTCGGCCAACATCCTCGGCCCTGACTGCCTGCCTACCCACCTACCTACCTGCAATCCTCCCTACTCGAGCCATGGCGCCGCCGGTCCTGACCACGTTGACGCCGACGTCGGGCGGCTCGACGCTCAACGGCATCCTCATCGGCCTTCTTTCGTCCATCGGTTCCGCCGTCCTCCTCGGTCTCATCTTCTGCGCCATCTACCTCTTGCGCTACACAGCCTCTGGCCGCATACTGCTCGATCGCTTCGGCCGTCCCGGCGAGTACGATGACGAGCAGGCGTTTGCCCGCGAGGAGGCCGAGGCGCTGGAGCTGATGGACGATATGCAGCGCATCGAATACCTGCGCGCAAAAGGTGCGTCCCTGTGATTTCCTGCTTGCTGTGTGTCGAGAGGAGACCACGCTGACCTTGGCGTCTACCAACCAACCAGCCTTTGTCGCCGCGAACCCTCCCCAGTCCGTGCAGACCGAGATATCCCTCTCCCAGTACCTCGCCATCCAAGAAAAGGGCGTCTCGGCCTGGGAGTTTGAGCCGGAGCTCGAGATTGCAAACTGCTTCGTCGAGGCGCGCACGGAAATCGAGTTCTTTGACTCGGAGTGCACCGTCCTGAGCAACCTGCCGGTGCCCAAGCAGAACGAGGTCTACTACTGGGAGGCAAAGATCTACGACAAGCCCGAGAACACTTTGATCAGCATCGGCATGGCCACGAAGCCGTATCCGCTGTTCCGCCTGCCAGGTGAGTTCTTTGAATATATATATATATATATATAGAGAGAGTTCTGACCCAACCTACAACCCAGGCTTCCACAAGTACTCTGCCGCATACACGTCCAACGGATACCGCCGATACAACCAGCCCTTCTCGGCGACGCCCTACGGCCCTCAGTACGTCCAGGGCGACGTCGTCGGCGTCGGATACCGGCCGCGCACCGGGACAATCTTCTTCACCCGCAACGGCAAGCGTCTTGACGACGTCGTCCACGGCCTCAAGGTGCCAAACTTTTTCCCCGCAGTCGGAGCAAACGGGCCCTGCGTCGTCCACGTCAACTTTGGCCAGGCCGGCTTCGTCTTCATCGAGGCCAACGTCAAGAAATGGGGTCTCGCGCCCATGACGGGCAGCCTCGCCCCGCCTCCCCCCTACGGCTCCGAGCAGGGTAGCATCCTGCTGGAGTCTGGCAGGAAGGACGGCATCAGCGCCAGCGCTCCCGGCCCGCACCGGCCCCATGCCTTTTCGCACTCGCACTCGGCCGCCGCTGCTGCTGCTGCTGCTGCTGCTGCTGCCGCCGCCGCCCACACCTCCAGGGGCAGCGCCCTCCCGCCCCCCGCAGCACACGGTCGCTCCCGCAGCGGCAACTTCAGGATCCTGTCGCCAACCAGCCCCGGGCCGGCCACGAGCCCGACCGACATCTCGCTCGCTCAGCTGGTGCGCATGGACGAGGCTGGCGAGTCGAGCAGCAGCAATGCCGGCCGCGCCGTGTCGGTGCAGCCCCATGACAGAAACGGCATCCTGGGACTCGGCCTCCAGGACGCCCTCAACCCGCCCCCAGAGTACTCGAGCCCCGACGGATCCGAGGCCGGCAGCCCGAGAAACAGCGCCGACGACGAGCGCGCGCCCCTCGTGCCGCAATCAAGCAGGAACCGCTCCGCCACCGTGGGCGTCGTGCCACCCCAGCCGCCCATCCCGAGCTACCTGGATGCTGTGCGGCAGGGGGCTGGCGCCGGTGCCAGAACCGGAACAGGTGCTGGTGGTGGTCGGGACAGGAGCGGCACGGCTCGGTCGGCACGGTGACCAATCTCTGGGGACGCCACCCTGGCGGTACAAACATGCATTTGAAAGGCGCAACAAACCCGGAAGTGGTCACAGCAGGACGAACAGGACCCTCAAGGGAGGGTCCTTGCACAGAAGACAGATATGGCCGGCGTAAACGGAACCGGTTCTGCCCCCCTCTCTATTTTATTTTACAGCGGGGTCGAAGCATCAAGACGGACAGGGTTCTTTTTCTCTTTTTCTCTTTTTTTTTTTTTTTTTTTTTTTTGTTTATCTAAATCATCATCATTATCATCATCATAGGCGGCTGGGCGATTCAACGGATTAAAACGCTAAACACGCATGGTGCAAATAAAACCTTATTTGCACGTTCTTCATCGAGGCCATCCTCGTTTATACATTTTTGGACGGGGCTCGAGCCCGTTGGGGATTCGGATACGGATTCGGCGTATTGGTGGGCGGGTATGAAATTGAATTCGTAAGGGGAAACGGACCCCGGTGCTTCATGCTTGGAATCGGGTTGCTCCTTTGTCACGATGCGTCCTGCCGGGGGAGGTCAGATATTCATCCAGTAGCCCTACAAATGCAGAGAGTGTGTCAGGTGTTTGGGCATGGCACGTGGGAGATCAGCACTGGGGTTATCTTGCCCTGGTGATGTTTGGGAATCGCCTAGGGAGTGTTGTCCAGAAGTGGCACTTGGCGTTTGTGATTTAGGCATGGGATTCTCTTGTCCATGTTGTTTGCCGTTCCTCTCTCTTGGCTATCTCGTATGGCAGGCGCTTGTTTTCATGGCCAGCCCATTCCTTCTTTTGAGTCGCATTTCTGGAATCATATCTCGCCATCGAAATCTCGATGGATTTGCCATAGATTACCAGAGAATGTGGTTATTGTGCTCATGGGATAGTGTCAATAACAGATACATGGCATACGCATTTCTCGCCTGGCAGTGGCCACTTTTATCCACGGATAGCGTGGGCCTGTGGTGATTTGAGTCGAGACATTTCCGAGGCAGGAAATCTCCTCTGCAGGCCTGGACGAGCACCATGTGTTATATATACTCAAACATGACCGCAACAAGTGCCAGACATGTTCAGCAAGTGTACCAAACTTCATTATGCCTATACTGTTTTATCTGCCGCTCGGCGAATCATCCCGCAGCCCGCAGGACCACATGACTGGCGAAAAAGAGGCCACGACCAAGATCATGTCGAGGAGACCTTGCAGAGAGCTGACAAGCGATTCGGCGCAGGCTCGGCCAATTAATTGATCGGATCAGCGTGCGAAGCAGTCATCATGTGCGATTCGGATATGCTGGCAGTATTCCTGTGCCGTGGATTTCCTGCACCGCGGATTCCCATCTTGGCAGCAAGCCAGGCGCCCTGTGGCGGAAATAGATACTCCGCTCCTTTTGCGGTCTCAGAGGATGCGCACTTCACATTATACATGCAATTCCTCGGACTACGAGGCACGCTTATGTGCACAGCTATATATACACATATAACAAGGCGCGAGGGTACCTACGTGGGCTCCACCGCGGCGTGTGTGTATCCGTTCGCGTTCGAATTCGCAGCAGCCTGCCGCTGCTGACCGACGCTGCCGTGTCGCCATTGGAGAGTTGGAGAGCACCAGCCCACGCCCAGTCCCGGTGCCACCGTGACTCGCTGCATCTTGCATTGCAAACTTTGCAAACTCATGAGCCGCCACGGTCTGACGAGAAGTCATCACCAGGGAGGGGGTCCGCGCCAATGGCGTGCCAGAGGGGTAAAAACTTGGAGAAGATAAAGCCAACCGGGTGACCGGGTGGGATGTGTAAGCACGCGGATGAATGTGGTTCCATACTGACGATCAGTGGCCCACGCCGGGGACTTGTGGCCAACTATGGGCATTTATATTGGGCATTTATAATGGGGGAGATGTCGTTGGAGAAATCATGAGACGGGGAGCGTAGCCGGGAAGGCGTGGGGGAGATAATCCAGGCAGCCGTTGCTGGTCAGGGCGATGGAGAGGTAGCGATATTGCGGTACTTTTTTGAAAATTATATCTCGATATTTGTAATTGATGAATAATTTTGCCGACGAGCCCAACTGATAACACGGTAAGATGAGATACCCACCGTCTTTTGAAATATATCAAAATCCAAATCACCTCTTGTTCCAAGGCTCTTTTTATCAGCCCAAAGTCCAACGAGAGAGATAGCACTTGGTCTACATGTATATCGACAGTTGTAACTATAGATGATATGCGCATAGCGAGGCATGCAGGTATCAGAGCCACGCAGGGATCAGGGTGCAACCCGATACCGTCATACGCAACCGGCGTGACTATCAATAGGAGCGCGCCTACGCCAAGAATGGTTAACAGAAAATCTCACATGACCCCGAATCGCAGCTACCGCATCCATCTATCTGCCGAGATCGCGAGCCGTTGAACCCCAGCCGTTGCCCCAACCCGAACCTATTCCCAAGGCAGCAAAGCTTCCAAAGCCAAACCAAGTCATTACCAATAAGAACTGCAGACTTCTGACTGCTCCGGAATTGGGGAGGAAATGATTATTCCCCGTGGAGTGGGTCAGTCTCGCTTCTTACTTAGATAAGTCGCCGAATGTGGGGGCAGTGCACACCTCCTCTTCTAAATTTAGAACTCTAGCTAGAAGTACATATCTCAGTACTTTGATCTCGATAACGTATTATATCGCATTTTACAGCATCCGAGACCGTCTCCTTAGTCCGTCCCCGGCACATGCAGCCACTACCAGGCCGGGGCTTTTCAGCTCATGTCGTCATGGGCGCGATCGGATTCATGAAGCTAAAAAACAAAGAAGGGAATGAATGAATGGAATGGGGATATCTGGCCGTCACGTGACCATGCATAGCGCTTCCTCCTCGCTTCGATAGCAGCCCACATCAATCCAACATCAGACCATCTCATGATGCGGCGCGTAGCTACGCATGCACGTTCTATGTGGTTCCTGTGCATCGCATCACCATGCTCCCCAGCTCTTACCGGAGCAGCCTGACACTGTCTGCCCGGAACTCGGTGAATATTTTTATGGTCGCCAGACTCTCAAGTGTGCTCTGTGCTCTGTGCTCTGTGTTCTGTGCTCTGCTCTGCGCTGTGCTACGCATGCGGTTCGTGTGTGGCATCATCAGCGCACTGTGCCGGCGTGATACGCAAATCTCGGAGGAACTATCACGCCTGGTATTACCGAGTCTGCGGCGTCCAAGAGAAGAGGATGAACAAGAAGAACAGGATCAACGTGAGCGTCCGCAGACGTCGTGTGTTTCCGGCAGTGCCGTGCGGTACGCCGCCGTGCCACGCCAGAGGCAGGGAAGCGGAGTATGACGGTATCCTTTGGACTCGCGCCAGAGGCGACGGGCTGATGTATCTGGCGATTCTTATTGGCACCGCCTCGGTTCGCCTGTAGGCGGACAAAACTATATAACCCAGCGTTCGGACGCTGGAGGACACAGGCTGATAAGCTGACGAGCAGATGGCGCCATGGAGCAAGAAGATCGTCACGCCTACCGTGGGGTGTGCAGTCGGATTAGCTTCTGTTTACTTTCTTTTTTTGTGATTTTTTACCCCTCTTTTCTTCCTTTTTCTTTTTCTTCTTTTGCACGTCTTGTTTCTTCAGACCCTGCAAAATGCTGACCAGATCAGGTCCCACACTCTTGGTCTCGGTATCCAGCTACCAAAAATAACCTGCCCAGAGAGACGGGCCTGCCGATTGAGTGGTGAATTGACTGTGTTGTGGTTTTCTGTGCTGCGCGGGATGCATACGGTGCGCGTTCTTTGAGGTGACACATTTGCTTGTCATGGGAGGTTTATCTGTGAGCAGGCAGCATTGTGGTTGGTTGCATGAGGAGGCTGTGCCTGGGCACCTTGACCATTCTGATGGGACGGGCGGTCTCAAGGAGGTAAAGGGTAAGGGGACGCGGGATAGTATGCTGGCGGGTTAACAAGGAACTGAACTGAGTAGAGAGATTATATATATACATTATATATATACCATATATACATTATATACATTATATACACACCATATGTACACATGCATACATCTATCGCCTTGTGACAGAGCCGTAGCTGTCGATTAGCCATGATGGATGGATATATATAGTTTTCGGACCGCCAAGGAAGGCTGTTCCTCCCACCAGCCCCTCGAGAAGAAAAGAGAAGAAGCCGGCAACCCATGCAGTGCAAGAGAAATCAGGTCCACCCCACAGAGCATGGGTGCTTTCACCTGACCTGCGGATTGAACCCGCTTCTTCTTCTTCTTCTTCTTCTTCTTCTTCGTCTCTTCGTCTTCATCTTTGATACGTTTCCCATCTCTGCCACAAGCTGTCCCTCCGCTCTCTGATGCTTTCGCGCCTCGCTGATGTGATATATGCTCCGGGACTTGGCGACACGCCAGCCAGTGAGCACGCTCTGCTTGGGTGATGTTGTTTATTATGGTCGGCTACGGTTTCTGCGACCAGTCACTTTCAGGGGGCACGCACGTTCTGGCGGTTGAGCGCAGGGAGCAGGCATTGACACCCACCGCCTGGTTTTCTCTCCCCTCTTTCTCTCTCTCACACACACAGGGTCCAAAAAATAGGACGAAAAGTGCGTGCGTGTTTTTTCCCCATCTCTTTTTTCTTCTAGCTTCCCGGGGAAGAAGGGAGGGTTGGTTCAGGAAGAAAAAGAGGGGGCTCAGCTACCGAAGCGGGCCCGAAGGGTGGGGGGAGCCATAGCACAAGCACAAGTCAAGTGGTGTACTGTCCCAGCCTGCCCCCTGCAAAGATAGATGTGTAGTGGATTTGCAGCACTGAGAGCCACCCGAGGGAAATCCGGCACGCAGCCAGAGGCAGACGTAGAGAAGAGAAAAGGGTTGAGAGACGAGATGGTTGAGACGAAAAAAAGGTTTGAGAAAAGGTTTGAGAGTGCGCCAAGGGTTTATCGGGTGGCCAGCTGACTTATACAAGTATCCGTGCCCAGATATGCAGGTAGTCGTGTCGGCCGGATAGTACGATACCCAGGTACAGGTACATGTACCTCTCTCTCCTTGCCCCCACTCCGTCATTGTCTTAAAAGGAAGGCCCATCCCCCGCCTGCTTCGACGACGATATTTTTCTCAACTACAAGTCCAAATCCATATTCCAGCTCAGCTTGCTGCTTCGACATTACACTCCCCATCAAAACCTCAACCCTCTTAGGAAGTCCTCGTTGACTCCTGTCATTCGCTTTGTTTAGTGATTTTGTTTTATTTTCGTTTCTCCCAAACCCATTACTTCCATAATCCCCCCCCAACTAACCATCATCTATCTACTCTAATTAAATCACCTCGCCTCGACTAATATCCAATCGCCCAACCCTCCTCGATTCTACTGTAACTCCCGACGCCTTCTCGAAAGTGAAGCGCCTGCTCAATCGAACCCTGATCCTCATATTTGACACGATTCTTATCAGCTCGAGTCTCCGTTCCGCCACATCATCGCTCTCGTCCACCTGTCTGCTCTTTCTGCCGCATGATGCAATAAGGAAACCCCTTGGAAATATTGAGACTGCTCCCCCACGATCGCTACCGCACTTTGACTTCGTTTCTGCCCGTTTTGTTTCTGGAAGATTCAGCAAAGGAAGACCTGCCGTGTCCGAATCTACGACGCTTGCCTCCGACGCCCATCACTGCCGTGTGTCCCTCTCGCTCTGGCCAACATCAAGCTCCTCTCCCCCATGCTTGAAAGCGACCTCGGCCGAGTAACCGTTGAACTTGCCTTCGCGACTCACACCGTGTTCTGATTGCCGTCGTCACGTCTGCGGGAATTGCTTCTTCCGTCTTTTTTTCTTATTTGTCCAACCAGTCGCTCGCTACCCATTAGCTGTTCTGCATACGTTGATCTCCCTGCCTGGAGATCTGTGTAGTCTTTGTAAGATCCCCCCGCGCCTAGTTGTGTATATCCATCGTCGTGCGTCTCTTGGCTGTCTTGCTCCGAGTGCTGCCCCTGGTATACGATTCGATTCTGCGCAGAGCTCGTAAAGAGAAAACAACTAACCGTTCGTCCCAGTTCGTTCTTCGCTCGTTCTTCAGTTCTCCACTCGTACCTACTTCACAAAAAGCCAATCGTCAGGAAAATGGCTGGTGGTGGTGCTCCCCGCAGAAGGTATCGTCTTCTCCCTCTGCCCTTTCTGGCATACATGGATGGGTGGCTAATATACGTCGTCTTCGTCCTATAGCCACACCAAGTCCCGCAAGGGTTGCCAGAGTTGCAAGACTCGTCACATTCGCTGCGACGAGGGGTTTCCCCAGTGCCACAACTGCACCAAGCACAAGGTCCGCTGCCCTTACAACGAGGTCGTCAACACCGCCCCTGACCTCGCCTGGACCCCCGAGATCGAGGCTGCCATTGCCCTATGGCGCGAGACCCGCGTTTTCCCCTTCCCGGCCATGCACGTCGATCCCGCTCCGGATCCGGCAAACTACAAGACCGAAGAGCTCCGCCTGATCTACCATGTCTGTGAGCTCTACGACAAGCTGGCCGCCACCGACGCTGTCGAGTTCAGCGTCTGGGTCCGCGAGATCCCCAAGTAAGTGATATATACATATATATATACATCTATATATATCTATGATAGTTATATCGTATAGGTTCAAATCCTATCAGCGCTGCCCAGATGGTGGAGCGGTTGCTTTCTTTATATATGTGTGTGTGGTCTGACCTCTTTTCCAGGGTCCTCCGCATCGGCGTGACTCACCCTTTCGTCATGCACGCTCTGCTTGCGCTCTCGGCCGCCCACATGTCCCACCAGACGGGCGACGCAGCCATAGGCACCATGATGCTCTACCAGTCCGGGGCCGCCATCTCCGGGTTCCAGGCCGCCATGACAGCCGTCTCCTCGCCTGAACATGCCGACGCGGCCCTGGCTGCTTCCACCGTTCTGAGCTGGCAGGTCACTGTCTGGCGCGAATGGCTCAGCCACAGCGGCGGCAGCGCGTCCATCATCGACCAGATCCAGGCCAACGGCTTTGCCTCGCAGTTTGCCGACATCGTCAACGACAACTTCGACCACCCCGTCGTGCCCCCCTCGCCGCCTCTGGACCGCAAGCATCGCCAGCCCGACCCCGCCGACCTCGACGCCCTGCTCCAGGCCCAGACCAACCTCACCAGGCTCGAGGGCCACTTGAAGCAGAAGAAGCTGTCGACCAAGCTTGTGTCGCAGCTGCTCGCTTTCGTCAGGGCCGTTTGCAAGGTGCCCAGCTACCGGTCCGCCGACGAGCAGTTTGAGCGTCTCCGTCCCCTGCGCGAGTGGCTGATGTGGATGCCCGTCAACAACCTCGAGCAGGGCGGCGTCAAGCCCGACCTGCTCGTCACCGTCGCCTACTACTACACCGTCGCCATCCTCGTCGAGCGCCTGTTCCCCGAGATGGCCAACGTCTACAGCGCTTCGCTCCTGATCAAGCCCATCAACGAGATCTGGCAGCGTCTCGTCTTGCTGAGCGGTCACAGCAGCACCGCGGACGAGGTCGGCGGCTACTTGGACCTGATGAGCTTCCCCATGATGACGGTCCACGACTTCCAGAACCGCATGGGCTGCGCCGTGCCCACCATGACGTTTATGCCCTCGCCCGCCCTGTCCTCATATGACTCCACCACCCCCGTCACGTCGGTCTACGGCGACACCCACTTGTTTTTCAACCCCGGCAGTTCCCCCGTCTTTGGCAGCGACAGCCCCCCCATGAAGCAGGAGCCTTCCTTTACTTATGATTTTATTGATACCCGCATTCCTTTCCTTGACATGGCACATGGTATCCCGGATTTTGAAAATTACTGGCTTGAACTTGAGAATCAGGCCCAGACACTCTTTTGATGGAGTTACGAAGTCACGACATTCCTTTACACAACCCCCCAGAGGGCATAGAATCACGTTCCTTACCTGACTGGACAGCATTGAATCCAACCTGCATTTAGCGACTGTTTTAGATATCTCTGGGACGGTAATCGGGGGGGGTCCGACGGGATGGTGAAAAGGTTATTTTAATGGTCTGGATGGTTTTGACGGTCTGGATGGAGTTTTGGTGGGCCTGGCGGCGTACATGGGCAACTGGATGGGAGTGCTTGTGCATCTCTGTGTTGGGATAAGGGCATTGTCTATATACATACAACCAGCCAGGGCGGGTCGATTAGCGACCCTAATTACTCCGCTTAATCTAGCTGACAGAGTCAGCCGACGAAACGTCGAATTACATGCATGTTGTTTTGTTTCGAGACGCGAGCTGCTGACAGCCAGACGAGGTTGGTTCGAAGTCGGCGTCCATGTTTTTTGTGGCGGCAAAAGAATATCAGTACATATGGCTTGTGTGTCCCCCAAACGCAACTGGGCTTTAGTGAAGGCGATATAGGTTCCGGTTTGGTGGTATTGCGCCATGATTGCAGGACGACTTGGCCGAGTGGCCATGGGCGTTTGTTTGAGTGATGTTATATTGACTGACGTGCTTGGGCGTGACGGGATCTGCGAGTGCTCGCTGCATGCAGAGCGTGGCCATGCCACGGGTAATGCTTTGATATACAGGGCGAAACGCATGGAGGACCCATGGCAGATTTGCAGTGTGTCGTGAGACAGTATCTTGTTGATACTCCTATGTTGGATTTTTATACAACACCAATTCTCCCCTTCTCTTTTACAATAGTATAGATGACTGAGCACCAGCACTGGTCCAGTATAGTAAGTTAGTTGGATTATAGTTGATCGATCCAAGCGGAACTGAATCAGATCCAAGTGGACCTATAGGGAAGTTATAGGATTTGCATCATATTTCACGATACCTGCGCTGGTTTAGCTGTGATCAGGGCGGTTACGCCTACACATACGTGTACATGCAGACCAGCTCAGATACACTTTATATCCAAAGAAACGCCTACCTCACAGCTTCTCGCGTGCCATTTATGAAGCGCCAGGGAGCTATGTCTTGATAAGACTATTCCTCTTCTCATTCTTCTCGATCTTCTCCCTCTCCTCTTCCGTATCTATAGACGTGGGGTCGTTCGGGCAATCTTTCGTCATCTGCTCCAATTCCTCTTTTGTGGGAGGTTGTGTCACAAAATGAGCTACGTCTTAGCACAATGATTGGACGCATATTATGTCTATGCTGAGCCAAGTCTACGTGGTGATATGGGGTGGTATACACCGGGAACCGGGCGTTGTGGATATAGCCAAGATTCCAGACACAGGTTGAGGATATCAAACAAAGGTATCTGAGAGGGGGTGCTGGGCTTTATAGGAGGTATCTTGGTTGTTTCGATTGCTTGGACTTTGGGCCTCAATCGTCAGCTTTGATCGTCAGCTTTGATCGTCAGCTTTGATCGTCAGCTCTAATATCCGGTTCGGACGTAGAGGGACTGATGAAGGAGACCCGCCCTCCGCCTTCGGCCTTTTACTTTTACATGGGCGTAAAGTCTTATTGGTTTGTTTATGTTCTGTTTTACGACGGCTGTGCAGATGACAATGAATGTAAATCAGTCGAGTGCATTGGGCTTGAGGACGGCTTTCGCGCAACTCAAAAGTCAACTTATCCGTCTTTCGACTGAGTTGATCTGAAGGCACGGCCATATCTGTCAATATGGAGGGTTAAGCCAGGGCTTTATCATACTGGTTAACCATGGTCGAAGGTAACGGGTATTATGTTGATAAGACGTTATTATTTATAATATTTACCAGAGTAGATTGTCACACAGAAAGACGCGACACACCATCTTCATAACACAATAACCGGTATAAACATAATAAAATCACACAAAAGTCAAACACATCAGATTCCATACGTCTTGTTATATTACTTGCTATATCCACTGCAGCTCAGAATCTTGTGGGAGAGTTTCAGGCACTATACCGTCAGCTGCAGTTGTCAGTTCCAACCACAAGATTCAAATAACACAAAAGGAGACTTGTTCATTCCTGCTCGAGCCAGTAGTCGCGTGGAATATTCTGAGTTGAGAAATTCTCACTTGAAACTCGATACCGAAACCCAACAGCAGGCTGAACGAGCGAGCTATCGGCTGCTTGACAGACACTATGGGCTGACTTGAGCCTGTCAGTCACCGCCCGTCATGTCGGAAAGTGCTCACGTATATAATGCCAGCCACTACGGCACTCGCAATGTATAGCGCAGTGGTATACTATATTTCTTGGCGCGTGGTCCCGTCTCCAAGTGTCCAGATCAGAGATACTTCCATCGAGGACCTATACTTGATACTATACACTATACGTGGCAGTGGGTATCATCTTGGTGTGTTTTCTGTTGGGCCTCAGATATCCGATACAATTTATCAAGCGAGATAAAACATTGTCATATAAAGACATACATTTCTTTGGGTGACAAATTCCTAATATACTATGGAAATCTGGTTGCTGGTTCAAAAGACAGAGGGTATCACGCCTTCATGTGTTATTTGTTGAGGCCCGGTATCTATCCGGCTAAACATATCTTGACAACGTGACGAGAAAAAATAAAAGTCGACACGGGCCTGATTCGAACAGACGCTCCCGAAGGAACAAGATTTCTAGTCTTGCGCGTTAGACCACTCCGCCACCGTGCCTGCTGGAGATACAATTATTTTCTTAGTGAGGAGCATTTGTTCGCTCTCATAGGTGGGCATGATATTAATATGTACATTTATAATCGCATGCCAACTCTTTACTGATTCTTATGTGCAATGTCCAACTCTGGTGACATGTTATGGATTTTCCCCTCTTCAGGTCCAGCCAAGTGACCCCAATCAAACAAGTCCGATAACTCCGCTCGGCCGAGACACTAACTCCGCCGCCACCCGCAGGACTTCGGTCCCCAACCTCTATATAACCAGCATGTCCTACCATGTCTCAGCCACGTATTGCCCCACGTCCTTCTTGAGCTTCCAAAAGTTCTCGGCCTCTTCACGGCCCAGGTTGCCCTTTAGCATGGCAACATCCACCAGCGCGCTCTCCACCCCCTCGCCCATGCCCTTGCTGCTCCCGCAGACAAAAACACGGCCGTCTACCGAGTTGATGATGTACCACACCAGGTCCGCCTGGTGGTGCACTTCCTCCTGGACATAACGCCCCGCGCCCCTCCTGCTCTCGACAACGCGCTTGACTTCGTCCTCGTGCACCCCCCACTCGCCGTTGTAGATTTCGTCGACGAGCGAATCCCGGATGCCCTGGAGGACCCAGACCTTGTTGGCGCAGTTGGCGCTCTTGAGACGACGTTGCACGAAGCCGCGGAACGGGGCGATGCCCACGCCGGCCCCGACAAGGAGCATGGGGCCGTCCGACACGAATTCCTTGGCGAGCGGGTTCGCCATGAGACCCTTGAACATGGGGACGTAGAGCTCGGGGCACTTGACCCCGGCGGCCTGCTCCCGCAGATATCGCAGAGCCTGCCTCTCGAAGAAGCCAGATCCGACACCGGTGCGGCACCCCTTGCGCCAGTCATCTGTCTCGTGGACCGTGACGGCAACGTTGATGAGCCGGTGCTGCTTGCCGTCTCGCGTCTGGAAGGACTCGTGTGGGTCGTTTGACAGAGAATAGAAGCGGGGCATAAGAGGCTGGAGGACCGAGAGCATCTGGTCGAGGGGTGGGTGGGAGCTGGGGAAGGCGTGGAGCAGCTGGGACAGCGAGACGTGGGCGCCGGTACGGAAATCACAAAAGGTACCCTGGCCCTCGGCGGAGCAGAGATACATGAGCAGCTTCTGCTCGGCCGGGTCCGCGGCATGCTCGGCCAGAACCCGCAGCAGGGCCTTTGTTGGCGCATACGACTGGATGTCGGTGCACCAGGTGAGCAGATCGCGTCTCGTGGTGGCAAGCCGGCGCGCCTTGTCGTCGCCCCAGACGGTTGGCCATCTGCCCTTGGTGGTGTTGAGGATGACGGTCCGGCCACGCAGGTACCGGGGCACCATCAGACAGTCCAGCACGTCTTGTACGGCATCATGCTCGTTTGGTACCGACACCCCAATCGCGCCGCCAACCTTGAAATCGACCATTTCCTCGGTGGGGTAATCGGTGACGTCGAGGTCGAAGTGGTACGTACGCTTCTCGGCGCCGGGCTTTGTCAACTCACGGACGTCGTGGATCCTCGCAGGGAAGACGTGATAGGGTGGGTGAGGCTGGACAAAGGACGGCGGCTGGATCAATGTGTCAACCGCATCCGGCTCAGTGGAGAGGGCCGAGAAGGATGTTGTAAAAGCAGAATCAGCGGTTGTGCTGGTGGTGCTCTTGGGCTGCTCCTTGTCGTCGTTGAGAAACACGGCCGAATCGGTCGGGGAAGGAAGAGACGACGCAGCCCTGACGGGCTCGAAGAAAACCGTCTGCTCGGGCATGTCGATGACGCCCGTGAGGGCGGTGGGAATCTCGCCGATCTTGAGGTGGAGAGACCGGAACGCGAGGTTATCGGGCAACTGTATCCTTTCGTAGCCGATCCCCTGCTTGCGACCCTTGATGCTCATGCAGCAGCCGCCGCCGCAGCACCTGCTGAGCACCTCGGCCGTCGATTCGCCTGTGATTCTCTTAACGTCGGCAGCATTCCGGGCGACCAATCTGGTAGAGGCACGACGCCGACGCGGCGGTGGGATGGGCTCGTCGTGGTCGTCCGACTCGCTGGAATAGGTGAGAGAAGGGGCGATGGAAGGTGGCGACGGCTCCTCTGGGATGCAGGTGCTCGCGCCTGCGATCAACTGCTCCACCTGGGTTGCCATGCTTTATTATTGTTGTTGAACGTTGGTGGATGCCTGCTTGTTGTTGGTAAGCAAACGACAATCGCCAAGGACCAAGGAAGCTCAGACTTTTATTAATTATAAGAATGTGTGGGCAGCGTGAGGCTGAAGTGAGACGGGCGAGTTTGAGTGGTATATGAGCGAAGCGATTCAATTCCGACCAGATCCGTTATAAAAAGAGGGGGCATCCAAATCGGAGTATGCGGTCTACCGCTGGCAAAAGGGTGGGAGGGAGAAAGGAGATAGATATAACAAAAGAAGAAGGGGAAAAAATGATGTATCTCTGAGGTGGTGTGAATTTGAATTTGGTGTATTCCCGAAATATAGCGGAGGGCAATTTCTTTCCCCAGGCCCTCCGTTTCGGCCGTACCCTAACTGGCAAGTTGCCACCAGATCGATAACGTGCAGTACGTATCTGCCGGGCGGGTCTGGATTAATCTGATTATCATGCTTACATCATTGCTGATGGCTTCGATACAGCATTAAACAATCTTTCCCCCTTCCCCTTTTCCATTATACTTTATCTCACGACACAGGAAACAGCCGGCTTAACGGAAAGTGGCGATTTCCTTGTAGCCGAATCTTTGGCTTTACAGATCATGTGCGTGCTAAGAAATAGACCGATATTTTTTTTCGTTGGAAGTGTTGTTCGTACTCGTACCCGCATGGAAGTCCTTCCAGAACGGCTCCCCTATTCCGGCTGATTGCGATGTTCTTATGTACTTATCCAGGGTGTTTCTGGCGCTAAGTAAATATGCAAGGCAAGGTCATGTCTGCAATCCGGGAATTGAGGATTTACGGGGAAACAGGGGGCTGGGATCTAATCTGATCGGCCATTCACCCCATCCGTCCTACCCGTCCAATCTATCGCATCAGATAATCTGCATGTTAACGGTTGGGTCCGGTATCGGAAGGGGGGGCCACCTCGCTGAGGTTATTCGAAGTAATCCATTTTGGCCTTTCCCACCCCTCTTCTTTCTTGTCGTGCAGTCTAGACGATGACTGGACGAGTAAGGAGCCGAGGCGTCTGTCTCGGTGGACTGTATCATTGGGCCTGCAATGGAGGAGGGCGCATGACTCGTACGTAAAAAGCATGTGCCGCGATCGTCACGACCGGCGGGAAGAATTTTCAGGCCTTTTCCAGGAACTCGTGACAGCCTATAAATGATATTTTTTCGCAAAAACATGTCTCGTCGGTCATCCAGGCATTTCTAGGAACGTGCCAACGTACCGTTATCTTCTGTATCTATTGAAGACAAGATTGTACTGGTACAATATCTCTACACAGCTTGACACTTGTTGAAATAATTTGAAATACATATTCAAACGTACCATCGACGTAGCACTAAAAGTAATCCATGGCGCTTTGCTTTGGTTGGTCGTCAGATTAGACTGACACCTATAAAAATACTATGGCCGTTTATCAGTCTAGTGGCCAGCTCATGCAATCAAGTCAGTCAGTAACCCATTCGGAGGAGAGCGTGTAGATTTCGGCACTTTGATGTTGACTGGCCGTAAACTGGCTCGTATCATGCTCATCACATCAACGTCCCAAGATACATCAAGTCACGTGAAAGCACACTGCAAAAGAGAAGGAAAATATATCAATTTGGTAGCTCCACATTCCCATGAGTAATCACCAAAGATCACACTATATCACGAGCTCGATCTCGGTGTGCCAACGTCTCCTTCCTCTATCATGCGAGCTGTCAGTAGCGATAGGCCAGTAGCCCTTACTACAGTTACCCGTTGCCCATTGCCTTGCGCAAACCTTGATGCAGTCAAAGCAGGCAGGCGGCAGGCAGATGCCTACATTCTAACGCGATAAAGGAAGGCGCAGAAAGGGCAGGAAGATTTAGGAATGGGAGGCGCACTCAACGCATTCTTTATCAAAAAATACTTTAGTGGGGCGTGCCTTCTTTCTCTCATCCCCGCGCGAGGTGTGTGTACCTGCTGCGAGAAAAAAAAGGTGAGCAGTGAGTGTACACACACCTGGCGACCGGAGGGGCTAAAAAAATTACATCCTGAAAAATTCCCCTCATCTAATTCTTCCTTTCTCCTTACTTCTCTCAACACCTTATCTCAAACAGAAAAAGAAAAAAAAAATCCTCCTTCAGCAAGAAGCACAGAGTCTGTGATCAGAGGTCAAAGTCGTTGCGCTTGGCCACTACATCGCTCACTTCTTGTTCTTTGTACCCAGCCCAGAAAACCACAAAAAAAAATTGAAAACCCACCAAAAAATACCAACTCACCTCGCAACCTATCAACCTCTGCCGATTCTCATCGATTTTTCTGGCGAGAATCCCTTCCTTTTCGCCACCTTAGTTTGCCATCTCTCAAGATTTCTTCTACTCGAACCGTGCTCACTGCCCGCCGCTTCGATAGCGCATCGATATCGTCCTTGAATCTCCGCCAGATAGTCTGTCTATTCGGCGCATCGCCCAGCCTTTGTCTTGACCAGGACACCATCATTCACCTTCTCTGGCCCGGCTGTTTTGTTTGACGTGACCTGTCTACGGCCTCCTTTGAACACTTTGCGCGGACGTACCTGACGACTTCCACCACACACGGTTGGCACCCCCGCTCCCGCCCACGTCCATTGATCGTCTATTCATCCAATCCACAAGTCGCACGCAATCTATAAACCCGTTACGACAGGAGCCGCGCCTCTGGACCAAGCTGATTTCGATTCGCTTGTCTTAGCACTTGTTTTTAAAAAAAGAAGAAGAAGAAATCCAAAAACCCCCCAACACACACACACACTCACACACACAAACACACACACACAACAACAATGGCCTCCAACGCTGTCGACCAACTGACCAACGACCTTGGCAACACCTCACTGAACGGTGGTGACAAGATGGCCATCAACACCAACGTTCATGCCCAGCACGATCCGCAGGCCGACACTGCAGGCCCCACTCCCAGCTCGGCCGCCCCGCACCCTCAGGCGTCGGCGTCTCTTTACGTCGGCGAGCTCGACCAGTCGGTCACCGAAGCCATGCTCTTTGAGCTGTTCTCGCAGATCGGCTCCGTCGCTTCGATTCGCGTCTGCCGCGATGCCGTCACCCGCCGCTCCCTCGGCTATGCCTACGTCAACTATAACTCCAATGCTGACGGCGAGAAGGCTCTCGAGGAGCTCAACTACACGCAGATCAAGGGCCGTCCCTGCCGCATCATGTGGTCACAGCGCGATCCTGCCCTCCGCAAGACGGGCCAGGGCAACGTTTTCATCAAGAACCTCGACGTTGCCATCGACAACAAGGCCCTGCACGACACCTTTGCTGCCTTTGGCAACATCCTCAGCTGCAAGGTCGCCCAGGATGAGAACGGTGTCTCCAAGGGCTACGGTTTCGTCCACTACGAGACCGACGAGGCTGCGTCGCAGGCCATCAAGCACGTCAACGGCATGCTTCTGAACGAGAAGAAGGTTTACGTCGGCCATCACATCCCAAAGAAGGATCGTCAGAGCAAGTTTGAAGAGATGAAGGCCAACTTCACCAACGTTTACGTCAAGAACATACAGGCCGACGCCAACGAGGACGAGTTCCGCGCTCTCTTTGAGCAGTTTGGAGACGTGACATCGTCCAGCCTCGCCCGCGACCCCGACGGCAAGAGCCGCGGCTTTGGCTTTGTCAACTTCGCCACCCACGAGAGCGCTGCCAAGGCCGTCGACGATCTCAACGGTCTCGACTTCAAGGGCCAAGAGCTCTACGTCGGACGCGCGCAGAAGAAGCACGAACGCGAGGAGGAGCTGCGCAAGTCTTATGAGGCTGCTCGCCTTGAGAAGGCTAGCAAATATCAGGGCGTCAATCTGTACATAAAGAACCTCAACGACGACGTGGACGACGACAAGCTCCGCGAGATGTTTGTCGAGTTCGGCCCCATCACCTCGGCCAAGGTCATGCGAGACAGCCTCACGGACGAGAAGGAGTCTCCCAAGGAGAAGGACGACGAGGATGACGAGGAGCCGGCTGGCGAGGACAGGACTGACAAGACTCTCGGTGACAGGAAGCTTGGTAAGAGCAAGGGCTTTGGTTTCGTGTGCTTCAGCAACCCCGAGGATGCCACCAAAGCCGTTGCCGACATGAACCAGCGCATGATCAACGGCAAGCCGCTCTACGTTGCTCTCGCCCAGAGAAAGGACGTTCGCAAAAGTCAGCTTGAGGCTAACATCCAGGCACGTGCGAACATCCGCCAGCAACAGATGATGGCTGCCGCAGGCATGGGCCAGCAGTTCATGCCGCCCCAGGTCTACTATCCCAACCAGCAGCAAGGCTTCATGCCCCCGGGAAACCGTGTCGCCTTTGGCCAGCCTGGCATGCCCATCCCCCCCGTCCAGGGCGGCCGTCCAGGCCAGTTCCCCAACTACCCGCATGGCCGTGGCATTCCCGGACAGATGGCCCCCAACATGTATGGGATCCCTGCCCAGTTCCCCCCGGGTTACCCGCAGCCCGGACATTCTGGCTACAACATGGCGGCCGCAGCCATCGCCCAACAAGCCGCTCTCGGCGGCGGCGGCAGCGGCGGCGGCGGTCGCGGAGGCCCTCAAGGCCGCAACCCCATGCAGCCCATGCAAGGCGTGCCCGGCAGCATGGGCATGCCCGGCGCCAGTGTCGCGGGATATCCCCCAGCCGCTCGTCAGCAGGGTGGTGGTCGTGGCGGCAGCAACAGCAACAACGCTGGCGCTGGCAACAACGGCAACAATAACAACAACAGCCAAAACGGCCGCAACGGACAGGCGACCAGCTTCCCTGGACAGGGTCGTGCTCAGCCTCCTGCCATGGGCGGCATTGATGCGGGTCCTGCGTCCAGCATGATCCAGCAACAGCTGGCCGCGGTGGGCGGCAATGTTGCCCAACAAAAGCAGATCCTTGGCGAAATGTTGTTCCCCAAGATCTCGGAAATAAACGCGGAGCTTGCTGGCAAGATCACGGGTATGCTTCTGGAGATGGAGAACAACGAGCTGATTTCCCTGTAAGACAACAGGGGATCAGTGAGTACAGAACGAGATCCTTCTGTTGGGTTATCCAAG
>JAOYNU010063324.1:0-59246 GCA_026745395.1 Tympanopsis confertula | reverse complement strand
GGCGGCAACGCCGTCGAACAAGAACTGGGCATTTCTCCTGGCGGCCCCGTCCGCGGCCCCCCCAGCTCCTGGCGTCAACATGACTAACTGTTTACAGCATCCAGGATGGAGGCGCCCTTCGAGCAAAGGTAGAGGAGGCGCTTGCTGTCTACGAGGACTACGTCAAGACCCAGAACAACAGCGGCGGCGCCGCTGCACCCGGCATGCCGGAGGGAGGTGAACCCGAAAAGAAGGCCGACGAAGCTGCGGACGCCTAGGTGCGGAATTCACTCGTCCGTGCCTGAGCTGAGGGCAATTGGCGCCAGCGTTCCTGGACGGATCGATGATTACGCCTTGATGATGCACAATGGAATGACTCGGAAAAGTTTTTTATTATGTTTTACATGTTCTTGGTGCCCGGTAACAGAGTCGGTCTGGTCACTCTCACGCACCCACTCACGCTTATTCTCCGTTGTCCAATATATTCGTACATTCATCGATAGACTTGGGGGACTTTTTTCTTCTTCATCATTCTTTTTCTCGCTCTTCCCCCCCCCCCCGCCGCGTGCCACTCCCTGATACATATTGTCTGCGCTCTTGACGGGGGCTTCCGCAGGAGAAGATGATGGATCCTCGTGCAGGCGGCGTGGGCCAGGAACAGCAGGAAGGGAGGGTGGCACTGTGAACGGCGCTCATGGCCAGAGACATGTTCTGGGTCCTGGGACGAAGGCACAGGCAAGGCACGATATCGGAGGGAATGGCGTTATTACGGACGGACGATTACCAGGTACTGATTTGTTATGGGGAGGAGGAACATTACGGAGGAGCCTTAAAGGGCGTGGAACTTTTGTAACTTTGGGACTTTTGGGACATTTGGCGGGTGGCTGCCTATGCACAGCACCATTCTCACACTCGCTCTCTGCATGCGCACCCGACCCGAAATCATGGAACTTTGTGTGTTTGGGCGAGGAGTGCGCCAAGACTTGTTGAGCAATCAATAATAGATCAAGCTTAGTTTGTGTGTCTAATGGCATGAGCTGCACAAGATGTCGCGACGGTGATTTTGCACACCATGGATATCGAGTCGAAAGAAGAAGAGAAAGAAAGAGAAAGAAAAAAAGCAAAGTATGAAACGGTCCAGACAAGCAAGACACCTACCCACGTAGATATTATAGGAGCAGCCCACGTCGGCTCCCACGTACCGATTTGACCACATGTTCATCTTCTTCTTCAAGACAAGTGAGTATCTGGTGCGTGCATTGACTGACCCCGAGGACATTGGAGAAAGCCAGCCGTGACGCCTTTTGGCCGTGGCAATAACCCATTACACCCCATCATCCAAACAAACGCCCGAATGATGCAGCAGGCGGAGCGGGAAGAAAGAAGAAGAAAAGAAGGGAAGAAGGGAAGAAAAGAAGAGAGGTGGAAGGAGAAAAAAAAAAGTTCCCCCAGGGGCCTGTCGACCGACTCGTGTTTCTTCCTCTTTTCTTCTTCTTTTTTCTTCTGCGCTGCCTCTTATAAAGAACGCCATACACACAAAAAACTCAACCGCCCAATGGAGGGGTCGACCGACATGTTACCAATCGCAAAGCGCAAGCCGTGCTCTCCGCGCCACACCATGCTAATGCCCACACCATGCCATGCTATGCTATGTGATGATGTTATGCTATACCACGCAAACGCTATGAGGATAGGAGGAGGGAGCAAACAAAAGCCGAGGAGGCATGAAGAGAGAGAGAGAGAGAGAGAGAAAGAAACCAGCGAGGTTTGATATTTTCTTTGAATTTTTTTCAAAATTTTCAAAATTTCTTCTTCATCTTCTTCTCTACCACAACACGTAGCTGTTCTCGTATGGTCTCTCTTCAATCAGCGTGGGCCCCGCGTCGGTGCGGGCATCAATGTTGCGCAGAGGGGCCGAGTAGAGCATTTCCATGACCTTGCCCTTTTGCTGTTGGCGGATGGCGTGGAGGTAGGCGTTGGCGTCCTCGAGGCCGCGGATCTGGTCTTCGAGGGTGAGGGCGATGGAGGACGACGAGTTTGCGGAGCGCACGAGCGGGCTGACGAGCTTGGCGCGGACCGACTCGAGGGACGACTTGAGGGTCAGCAGGCGGCCGTTGTGCTGCTCGAGCACGCCCTTGTTGCGGACGGCCTTGTCGCGGACGTTGCGGAGGAGGGAGCGGTTCTCTTCAAACTTGCGGACCTGGCTGGCGCGGGCGCCGAGGATGCGGGTCCAGAGCGACGACAGCAGGTCGGCGTGCATCTCCTCCTGGGCCGACGACTCGCGCACGACGGTGCGGGCCAGGTTGAGAAAGTGCCGGTCGACGACCTCAAACAGGCCAAAGAGGGTGATGCTGTGGGTGAGCTCGGCGCGGATGGTGTCCTCGAGGACGGTGAGGAACTCGTTGAAGAGGAGCTGGATCATGCGCTGCTCGCGCTGCGGGTTGGAGAGGCCAAAGGTGAGGGTGATGAGCTGGCCGACGCGCGTGGGGTTTCCGGCCGAGTCTTCGAGGATCTGCGCGGCCGAGAGCATGTTGTGGACGTTGTCGTAGACGGCGCTGAGGGTGCCGGGGGGGGGGGACTGCTGGAGCCGCGCCAGGTGCATGCGGGCCCATTCCATGACGTTGAGGATGCTACAGAACAGTCAGCTTATATATAGAGAGAGAGAGCGAGAGAGCGAGAGACGAGAGCTTCAACGTACGCGTCAATGTCGCCGTCGACGTTGGCAAAGAACTTTGTCATCTCAATGGCGAGCGTCTTGAGGGTTTCGCTGAGAGCGTCGAGGTCGCCGACAATGGTCTTGGCGTCGCGCATGGTGCTGGTGCGCACGCTCTCGCCGAGGTCCCATACGGCGATGCTCGTGGCCTGGAGGTCCTGGACCTGGGTGACGGCGTGCTCCGAGTAGTAGATGAGCGGCTCGAAGGAGCGGGCCACGCCGGCGACCTTGACGAGATCGCCCGTCGGGCGCTGGGCAGGCACCTGGAAGAGGGAGCTGACGGCGGCGACCGAGATGAACGACAAGAGGGCGGTGAGGATCAGCGAGGACCAGGAACGCGTCATGGCGCAAAAGGCATTGCGGACGCAGACGATGGCGGCCTCGATGGGCTCGGTGCGTTGCTGTACTTCGGCACGGAGGGCAAAGCGAATGTCTGGACGAATGAATGACGTGGACCGACAGGTCAGCCAGCCAGCCAGTTGCGTTGTCCCGGCATGTGGGCAGGAATTTTTAAAGTGGGGGTGTTGAGAAGGGGGGGGAGGGGAGAGAGGAGAGGGTGAGAGAGGAGAGGGTGAGAGAGGGTGAGAGGGTGATAGAGGAGAGAGGGTGAGAGAGGGTGAGAAAGGAGGAGAGAGGAGGAGAGGAGGAGAGGGGAGGAGGAGGAGAGAGGAGGAGAGGAGAGAGGAGGAGAGAGGAGAGAGGAGGAGAGAGGAGGAGAGAGGGTGAGATGGAGAGGGAAAGACGGAGAGACGGAGAGACGGAGAGAAAAAAAAAACTCACAATTGTCCGAGGACTCTAGCGGAGGAGGAGACGCGGTGTGTGGTTGTGGGGCGGGGGTTGGCGACTTCTTGAGTGATGGGCCAAAGTTCATCTCGTCAAGCTGCATGGCCATGGGCGGGATAAGCTTGCCCCGGGGTTCGGGCGAAGGCGACCTCCTCTTCTCCGGAGACATGGAGCCGGGGAGGCGAGTGCGGACGGCACGGGCGAGGATCTCGTCGCCGTCGTTTCTGGCATGGCCGTCGGCCTCGTCGTCGTCGCCGTCGTCGTCGTCCCGCTCCATCAGCAGGCCGGGGGATAATTGGCGTTGGGCGACGGTGGTGAGGCGGCGGCGGCGCAGCAGCAGCAGCTGGGCCTCCCTCTCGCGCTCGCGGGCGATGTGCTTTTCGCGCTCCCACTGGCGGTCGGCCATCATCCTCTTGAGACCGAGGCCGACACCGGCTCCGGGGCCGCGTTTGGCGAGGGGCGGCGATGGGCTCTGCATGCTGGTCATGCTGCCCACGATGCTGGCGCTATCTTGATGGGGGTCGACCCTCCAGAAGCCGCTGTCGCGCATCCCGTTTCCGAGGCGGCGCCAGGCCGGTGGACTGAAACCACCCGCCGATGGTGGTGCTGCCGAGTAGTCGTCCTCCTCCTCGTCCTCGTCCCGGTACTGGTGCTGGTGCTGGTGCTGGTGCTGGTGCTGGTGCTGGTCCTCCTCCTCCTCCTCCTCCTCCTCCTCCTCGAGGAGGTCGTCGTCCTCCATCTCCTCCTGGTCCAGGATCGAGATGGGCGGCAGCCCCATCGACGAGGCGCAGTCGGTCGCGGTCTCGGGAGCGGTTGGAGGGGGAGCCGGGAAGCGTGCCTGTCGGTTTGGGTGGCGTGGGCGGAGAATGGTGGGCGAGGGGGCCAGGCGGGTGCGCGGGCAGGTGGTGGGCGGTGGTGACGGCGACTGCATCTTGCGCGAGGAAGGGACCATGTGACGAGGGCCTGGGGAGGGGGGCGGCTGCTCCGAGTGCTTGAGCGATGCGTCGAAGCGCTGGAGGGGATCGTGGCGGCTCGAGACGTCCACCATCGTGCGCGCCAATGCTGGCGCTACGGTGCTTGCGGGACGACGAGGGGTCTCTGCTGGAGCGGCGAGGGCTGCGGTAGCGGGGGGCGTCGCGGTCACGGTCACGGTGGTCGGTATGGCGGTGGCGTGTCTTGGCGGGCTCGAGGCCGAGGAGGTCGAGGTGCGAGTCTGGCTGCGGTCGCGGCAGCGACTGCAGCGACTGAAGCTGGTGCTGGTGGTATTGGTATTGGTATTGGTGGTGGTGGGGGGGAGGAGGAGGAGGAGGAGGATGAGGATGAGGATGAGGATGGCTATTATGACTGTTGTACGCTGGCGGGCCCTCGAGCTGGAGAAGGCGGTGCTGGTCGGGCAAAAAGACTGGCGTAGGGTTCACAAAGGTGGTCTGCTGGTGGTGGTGGTGGTGGTGCTCCTCCTGGCCCTGATCGAGGCAGTTGGGATTGGGATTGCGATTTGGATCGAGATTGGGATTGAGATTCTGGTAATCAATCTGATGGTGTTCTGGCTTCTGCCCCCGGCGACGCCAAAGGAGCTTGCCGAGGAAGAGCAGCGGCGCAGGCGTGCCGACGAGGAGGAAGTGGACGACAACGACCCAGAAGAAGAGCAGTCCGACGATGACGGCGGCGAGGAAGGTGCTCGGCGCAACGTTGACGGTTAGGAGAGAAACGTTGTTGTTGACGGTGAGGAAGGAATTCATCGACGGCAACCGACGATAAACAAGGGCCGACGAGAAGGACGAGAAGACCGAGTGCGCGCGCTGGGGGGATTTGCGACGAGGAGGAGTTGAAGAGGTGGCGGTGGTGGTGGGGGGGGGCGTGATGTATGTAGTAGAGATAAAGGGAGGGGGGTTATCGTTACCGTTACCTAGGGGGAGAAAAAAAGAAGTGGGGGGTCGTTGCAAACGAGAGAAAGAGAGAGAGCGAGAGAGAGGGGGGGGGGATAAAGGTGAAAGAAGTTGTGTCTGTGTGATTGATTTGTGTGGATAAGGATTGCGAATGATTTAACAAGTCAAGAAGGAAGAAACGAGGTCATCAGTCAAGTCACGCACTCGCCGCACCCCCTTTGCTTCGTCGCCAGGGATCCAGAATTCCCTTTTTATTCCCTTGTCTTGGCCCCCAGAGTCTCGAAAACGCGGGGGATCCACACCAAAGGGAGGGGCCCCCAATAGCCCAATAAACACAATACCAACACACAATAGCAACGCCAGGCCGCCCCAGAGGGAAAGGTGAAACGCGGTACTTGGGTGTCAGGCCTCTTTTCCCGAGATCTTCACCTGGAGCTTCACCGTTCCCGAGATAGATAGGCTTTCCGATGAAAAGATAAGCGCGCGTGTGTGAAGGTGAGTAGAAAACGGGGGGCGGATGAGGGGTAAGTTAACGTAACGGACAAGATAGCAGATAGCAGATAGCAGAGCAGATAGCAGATAGCAGACAGCAGATAGCAGATATCTACAGACACCAGACAGACACCAGACACCCAGACGCAGGCTGGTGGCTCACACAGCATGAACGGGAAGTGCAAGGACCCTCAAAGCGTGCAAAGATCGAATGGGATGAACAGACGGACGGGCGGGAGGAACAAGCAGGAACAAGGGGGCGCGAATCGGCACTTTATCAGATAAGACACTGCTGTGCGAAGACTACACTAGACTTATTAGACTGACAGGAGAGAAAAGAAACATGAAATGAATGAATAAATGAATAAATGAACGAGTGAATGGAGAAACAGACACGCACCCAGACGGCGGGCGCAGGCGGACAGAGGGACTATGTAACTGGAGCAGATGCATTTCTCGAAAATCGAGAGGCTGGTCCAATCAAGCGAACATCCAATCCAGGTGGGTCACTCGCGCACAAAGTTGACAAGATAAAAAATAAAAGAGGAATAGAAGAATAGGTCGCATGAATAGATGGCATGAATAGATGGAAACTGAAATCGGAATAGATCGAAACAATAGAACTGATTCGAAAAATGGAAACACTGCCCCAGGGAGCCAGAGCAAGGCTCTATTTCCCAGACAATAGCAACGAGATCCAGCAACAAACAGCCTTGCAATCTTGACCAACTGACCAGACTGACCAGACCAGACCACCACATTCGTCATTCACGCACAGACTAATAATAGGCCGTCAGATGACCCGTGGGTCGCTGTGGGTCCAGAGATATAAAGATGATGACGCGGGGAATCAGCCAGCCAAAGAGCTTACATGACAAGCCCATCAACCATCAGCCCATCAGCCCTTCAACCCATCATGACTCGTTCTTGTTTTGTTATCGTCTTGTATCGTCTTGTTTTGCTACCACGGCCCGCGATAAACAACATCGTCGTTCGGAATGAGCACACGAATCCCCCGCCAACTTTGCACGAAGCTGCCGCGCTTCTCCCTCCCTCGCATGCCTCCTCGTCAACAAACAACGCGCAAACCAATGGACCACAAGCCACCGCACACGAGGCCCTCGTAAACAGCTTCGAGCCCTGCCATAGGGCCGCGGCCGACGGCGCGCCCTCATGCCATGCGGCACCGCATCCTCAAGTCGTTTTGGGTTTTTGCCACCGTTTCTCCCAACGAGACTTGATCCCGGGGCCCAGTTACATATCTGCACCGTGCTGGGTGAGCAGAACAATTGGTACAGCGTTGTTTTGGTTATTGAATGAAGAAAATAATCATGTCTTTTTTTCCCCACTCTTTCCTCTTTTCCCCCCTCTTTCCTCCCAAATTATACGTGCATTTGTTTATACGCTGTCGTTGCCCTCGACTCCAGCCATCCCTTGACGCCTTTGCCCGCCCTGCCCTGTTTCCTGTCTCGCCATCTCGCTGGTGGCTGTCCGCTGTCCGCTATCAAAACATCATCCCATCTCCCCTCTGCCGCATCTGAGCATCCAAATCATGGGACCCCCAATCAGCTCCGAGTCCACGTATTCCTCGTTGGTGCTACATTTCGTTTTCTGGTTTCAATCTGCTGTGCATGTGCATGCGTGCGGCCACGCTTTTCGCATCCCATCATCTGCCGCGTCCGTCCGACCTTGTCAGTCGATCTTGGCATTTGCGAGCTTCCTCGCCGTCGGCCCGCTCAGGTTGTTAACTTGTGTCTGCGGCTTCGTCTTGTATTTCGTCTTGCGAAGCCGTTTTCTCGCCACCATGACGGGGGCCGAGCTCTTGGTGACGAGATAATTGGAAAAGGACCCCAATATGACACTGTGAGAGAGAGGTCAGCAGCGTGAATAAAAAAGAATTAAAAAGTATAAAAAGCATAAAAAAACAACCACGAAATACGTATAAACACACCCTTTGAGCGCGCTGCGACCTCTGCTCCCGAGTATGACGAGCGTCGGGTTGGTCGTGTCAATGACTTCGGTGATGAGATGCTTGGGGTTCTTGCAGTGCAGCACTTCGACCGTGACGCGCGCCTGCAGGCGTGTCTTGCGGAGGAGCTTAACCACCTTTTCCGTTATGGCCTGCACGGCACGGATGCGCTCGTCCTCGGCCCGCGAGCGCTCCCTGCTTGCCGCCGCCGGGGATTCGACGCGATCCGACGTGCCGCCGCCGCCGCCGAGCAAGGGCTGCGATCGCGTCACGTGGGGAAACGGCACGACCGTGGTGCCCGCGGGCGGTGCCTTGGTCGTGGCCATGGCGTTGACGGCGTGCGCCACCTCCCTCATGGCGGCGGGCTCGTCGGGGACCTGGCCGTCGGTGCTCGCGCCTATGCCCGTCTCCTCGTCGACGCAGTAGATGCAGATCAGCGTGTCGCCGTCTCTCAGCACCGTGCCGATGGTCCACTCGAGCGCGTGCGTCGACTCCTCGCTCAGATCCGTCGCCACCACGTATTTCCTGAGCCGGCGGTGCTCCTCCTCGGCCGCCTGCACGATCTTGTGGTACTCTCCGCGGTAGATGATGCGAATCGCCCGGTGCGTGTCCGGCCGCGTCATGATGGGTGTCATGGAGAACGAGA
This sequence comes from Tympanopsis confertula, assembly GCA_026745395.1. NCBI lineage: Eukaryota > Fungi > Ascomycota > Sordariomycetes > Coronophorales > Scortechiniaceae > Tympanopsis > Tympanopsis confertula. The sequence continues at coordinate 50,778 of JAOYNU010063324.1, read as the reverse complement.
GCCTCTGTGCGCGCTGGATATCGTCCACGTCGGCCACGTCGTCCGAGTCCACGCCCGACACGTTGCCCGAGTCGAGGCCAGGCTCGAAGCTGGTGCTGGGATGGATCTCGACCTTGGGCGCCCTCTTCTCGCCCGACGGGTTTGTGATGGTGATCTCGGGCTCCTCGAACAGGGACTTGTATTGCTGTTTTGAGGTAGACGAGGTGCCGGTAACTTTTAGCCCTTTTGGGGGGGAAGAAGAAAAGGCACGGTCGAGTTAGCAGAGAGAGAAGAAGAGAGAGAGAAGAAGAAGAGAGGGAGAAGAAGAAGAGAGAGAGAAGAAGAAGAGAGAGAGAGACTCACTTTCTTCCTCGGCAGCCCCCAGCAGGCTCTGGGGCACCCTCTCTGGGCCCCCGCGACTGGTCTTTCTACGGCCGCGCTGCTCGTCGTCAGACGTTGAAGGATCCTCGTCGCTCGAGTCCTCCTCGTCCCCGTCCTCGGTCCAGTCCTTGGTCAGACGGCCCGTCATGTCGTCGGCGCGCCTGCGCTGGGCCAGCTGCGACAGACTCCCGCCGCTTATGGCGAGGTTGGCATCCGACAGGTGGCGGTAGGCGCTGTTCTTGTTGATGATGGTGCCATTGTCCAGCACCATGCTGGACGACGAGAGGTTCCCGGCGCTGGACCGGCCAAACGGCGACCTAGACCGCGGGTGGGGCGATCGCGAGCCGCTGATGATGGAGGAGCCCTTGCTATAGGGGCGGCCGCGGTCGTCGTCCGAGATTCCCAGCTCGTTTGCGCGCGCCTGCCCCTCGGCCGTCAGGCCGCCCGTGCTCCTCCGCACGCCCTGCGCGTTCCACTTGCCCGCCACCGGCATGCTAGGACTGGTCATGAGGCCGCCGAACTGGTAGGGATCGGCCACCTGGTACTCCGTCACCTTGGGCAGGCCTGTCCGCACGGCCGAGTCGAGCGGCCGGACGCCGCCCACGTCCGAGAAGCTGCGCGGGTGGTGCGTCTTGGGGCCTGGCGTGGCAGGGCCGTGCTCCGACGTGGGCGAGTTGGGCCCGCTCACTATGGCCTGCGACGGCGACGGCGACGACACCGAGGCGTCGCCGACGTCGAGCATGCTCCGCACGGGCGGGTGGCGGTGCGTGCTGCTGGCATCGTCGCCAAAGTCGAGCATGCTTCGCACGGGCGACCGCGTGGGCACGTAGGGCGACGTGGAGCGTCGACCGACCGAGGACGTCGAGCGCCCAGCCCCGGACCCGAGCAGGGCCAGCACCTCCAGACGCTCCTCGTCGAGGTAAGCCTCCATGCTCATAATCGGCTTCCTGGGGGGGTTCGTCATTGCGAAGATGGTAGTGAATGCGTGTATATTTTTTTGCACTGTTATTGTTATTGTCTTTTTTTTTTCGCCCTTTTTTTTTGTATCCCTTCCCCCCCTTCTCTTCTCTTCTTCTTGTTTAGTCTTCCCGTCCTCCCGTCTTGCCGTCCGTCTGGCCAACGGGTAGGTCGGTCCAAGGTTTGCTGCTGCTGCTGGGTACTTTCCACGCTCTTATGTGTTGGGGTTGGGGTGAAATAATGGGATTGGGTGGTGGTGCTACTTTAGTAGTGATTCTAGAATCTGCTCGAACCAGCGTCTCCAAAGGGCGATCGGCTAGTATAAAAAAGGGCTGTCGGTCGGCAATGCGGTCGGGTTCCGGGGAGGGAGGGTCAGGGGTCAGAAAGTGGGATAGTCGGATGAATATAAGTCTGGTGGATGGATGGATGGATGATGGGCGGGTGGTTGTTTGGTAATTTGGTAATTTGGCAGATATGGTGTGGCCAACGAGGGGCGCCAGGCGGGAAGGCAAGAGTGGGGAAGAGAGGGGGGGATCTTGATCAGATTCGAGATCTCGCTATTCCTTTGTTCCTGCGACGGCCGAGTCGCTTGGAACCAAGGCAGGGCAGGCGTATCGGACACGAGGAGCGAACGTCGAGGAACGAACGTCGAGGCCAGTTCTACGTGGTCGTGGATAAAGTGGAAAGAGACTGGGCGCTGAGCCTTTTGTTAGCACAGTCGTCGTTTGTTGTTGCTGTTGCTGTTATTGTTATTTTGCGTGACAAGGGAGAAGATAATGTCAAAAAAGGGGGGCAAGACCGTCTCTTGACAAGATTTGGCGATGATTTGGTGATAATTAGGTGACAAAGTCATGGCGCTCCTGTTGATATCATCAAACGTGGTTTGAGGTCTGGTCTGGCCTTCTTTATCTACTGCCTCGTTCTGACAGACAAGCCAAGGTTGATACTTGATGCAGCTTATCAGCAAGCCTCGTACTGGGGTTGCCAAGAGCTCTTGGCGTTCGGGAAAGTACCAGTACAGGAATTTTCCAGGCGGTGCAGGGTGCCAAGGCATGGGATGCCACCCAAAAGTAAGTACATTAACTTGCAAGTACACTTATGCTAACACTGCACAGCCAAGCAGCCAGTATGGCTTTTCTAGATAGTCTATATTGGATAGATCTCCAGAAATCTACCTCGATCAGCTTCGTAGAGTAAAAGTGTTTCCCTCTTGCCAACTGGTTCCTCTTGCCAACTGGTTCCTCTTGCCAACTGGTTCCTCTTGCCAACTGGTTCCTCTTGCCAACACACTTGTATTGATCGGTGCCTGCGAGATAGGCGAGCCCACATCTCTGATACAGAGCCAACCGTCCATTCCTCATCTTCTGCTTCGTCTCCAAGTATCCCGTACGTGGCACGCAGGCAAATCATGCGTGCATGCAGGAGGCAGACACAGGCTGGTCATATTATTATCCGACCGACCAGCCTTGGCGTGACACAACGGCAGACGAAAACATGCACAGAGCGCGGCCCACGCATGTGATGCGAGGCTTTTTAAAGCCCACATGATCACATCATCATCACCTGATCGTTTCCTCGGTCATCGAAACGTCACTGTGGAATTGCCACGTGACCGTGCAACGACTCCCACGACCCATCCATCCCACCTCGTCACAGACAAACAATCAAACAACATGCCATGAGCACAGCACCGCGCCCAAGGCCCGCCACCACCCGCTCATCCGACGACCCCCGCACCGGCTGCCGGCGTGAACGAGATGGCCATGCCACCACCACGCTCGCCTCGGCGCCAACACCTCGGATCTACGAGCCGTATCTGTACGACATGTCGCCAACATGGGACGTCTGGTGCTTTCTGAGGGCATCCGAGATCCACAGCAAGCTCCACCGCTACCATGATATGGGGGGTATGTTTTTTTTGTTATATTTTCTTTTATATACCATGTTCAAAAAAAACTCACATACATTGCCTGCCAAGACCACTCGGCGTACTTTTGGGAGAACCTCCCCATCCGCTGGGCGCGCGTAGTCGGCATGGTGATCGCGGTGGACGACTTTTATGGCGGGCGGCGGCGCGTCTTCACAATCGACGACAGCAGCGGCGCGACAATCGAGTGCGTCGCGAAAATAGCAGACGCCCGCCCCGGCGACGGTCACGACGACAACACCACGCTGTTCCCGGACATCACGCTCGGCGCCGTGGTCGAGGCCAAGGGCCGGCTTGTCGTGTTCCGCGACACGAGGCAGATCAGCATCGTCATCATGCGCGCCGTGCGCGGCACCGCCAACGAGCTGCTGCTGATGGGGAAGCGCGCAAAGTTCCAGAGCGACGTGCTTTCGCAGACGTGGGTTGTCGACGCCAACGAGGCGCAATGGCGTCTGAGGAGAAAGCTTGACAAGAAGGCGCGCGCGAGGAGGGCCATGGCCGGTGCGGGTGCAGGCAGAACCTGAATCACATTATACATGTATAAAAAAATACATGTAGGGATAGTCCTCCACAAATGCTGGCTGGCTGATTGGTATATGGATAGTCCTCCACAGATGATACTGGCTGGTTGATTGGCTGGTTGGCCGCTGTCTTGATTCACACAAGTCGTCGCCTATTATAATACCTTTCTTTGCTCCTCCTCATCCGACCAGCTTCACCCCCATGCGTAACAATCGTAATAAATAATACTGTTCAGAACATGTTTTTCTCGCAAAAAAAAAAAAACTATGGTAATGGCAATACAGTAAATACAAGTCGGCCATCATGCCCGTTTCCCGCACGCACGTCATGTCGGGACTGCGGCCGCCGACTTTGGTTTCCTCCCCCGCTTCTTTTTGGGCGCGGGCACCAGTGGCAGTGATGGCAGTGATGGCTGCGGCGGCGGCTGGCATTGATGATGATGATGGTGGTGGTGATGGTGGTGATGGGTTTGGTCTTCCTGTCGTCCTTGCCCCTCGAAATGATGTCTGCTGGGGTATCCGTCCTCGGTGGTGACGCGGATCTTCCTGTCGGGGACCACCATCTCGTGCTCCATCGGCCAGCCCAGGCGGCGGCACAGCTCCACCACCACGTCGTCGCAGTCGCCCAGCAGATCAATGTCAAAGTTGATGTGGCTGACGGGCTCGCGCGAAATGTATATCTGCGGCACGTTGGGCGGCAGCCAGCCGACAATCTCGCTGACGGGCATCACCTTGAGGGAGGTGCCCATGACAATGACCAGGTCGACCTGGTCGCGGTCAACCTCGGTGAGGCGCTTCGAGAACTCGTCCGGCAGCGGCTCGCCAAAGAAGGTGATGTCGGGCTTCATGATGGCCGTGGCCGTGGCGGTCGCGAAGTTGTAGTCGTGGTGCTGGTGGCCGTGGAGGCGGCAGTCACGATCGTTGTCGTCGTCGTCGTCGTCGTCCAGCTTGCGCTTGCGAGGACGGCCGACCTTGTTTTTGGGGCGCTTGGCCGCCATCATGGTGGGAGGCGGCGCCGGCGGCGCAGCACAGCGCTGGCAGCGTGGGATCACATCGTTTCTGATGTCGTCAAAGATCTCCTCGCCCGGCACCTTGTGGCCGCACTCGATGCAGGTTGCCGTCGCGAACGAGCCGTGGCACTGGACGAGCTTTTCGGGCCTGATGCCGGCCTTGGCCTCGAGGTTGTCGATGTTTTGCGAGTAGTTGGTCAGCAGCTTGCCGCGGTCCTGCAGCATGGCGATGAACCTGTGGGTGGGCGTGTAGCGGTCGGTCACGGGCAGAATGTCCTTGGCGACGCGGTAAAAGATGGAGGGGTCCTGGCGGAAGACGCGAATGTCAAACACTTCTTGCGGGTCGCTCAGGCCGAGGTGCTCGAGCTGCGAGTACAGGCCGGTGCCCTTGGAGCGGAAGTCGGGAATGCCCAGCGACGTGGAGATGCCGGCGCCCGTGAGGCAGATGATGTTGCGGCTCCACCTGATGAGGTCGACGGCGTCCTGGACCGAGTTGAAGCGCGTCAGCTTTGCGCGCTTGCTGAGCTCGCGCGACATGGCCAGCAGGAGGAGCTGGAAGTAGGCCTCGTCGGCGGCGCCCTCCATAAACGTTGGCGGCCGCAGCCCAAACGCCGTGATGAGCGTCTTGGCCGTGTAGCGGCCCGAGTCGATCTCGCGGTTGCAGAACTCGGCCGGTCCGACCTGGCGCAGGAGCTGGCGGAGACGGTTGCATTCCTGCGGAGGGCAGGCGTCTGGGTGTGGGGGGACAACAGAGTTAATAGTGATGATCATGGCCAGTGATCACGGTTGCTTCCAGGAGTCGACCTACCTGCGTCTTTGATGGTGCCGCCGTCGTCCATCTCCTGGAGCGCGTCCTTGAAGAGCGACTCGGTCTCCCACGAGTCGGCAAAGTCTGCCGCCTGTTCCTCCAGCTCATCCAGTAGGCTGGGCATGGTTGGTGTTCCCGTTTCGTCGTCGTCGTCGTCGTTGAGGTCATTGTCGTCATCTTGTTGTTCTTCTCTCCTGGGCTTGGTCGCGTTTGCATTTGCATTTGCATTCGCATTCGCAGGCAGTAATGGCCTTGCGCGCGGTTCCGGCGCTCCTCCCGTGGCGACAACGGCCGCCTGTCCAGGCGTGTAAGCCTGCTGCGTGTTGGCGTCTGCAGGGAGGCCACGGCCGCTCCCAGCACCTGACGATGTCCCATCATCACCGCCCTCGCCCTCGTCGTTCCTCCGTGAGAACGTGCCATCTCTCTTTCTCTTCCTGCCCCTCCTCGCCCGGCCATCCTCCTTGACAGCGGCGGCGGCTGGGGCGCCCTGACTCGGGTGATCCTGGGCTTTGTGGGTCTGAGCGGCTCGCGCCTGGCCCTCGTGGCCGCGGGGCTTTGGGGCGGCGTGGTCCCAGTCATCTTCTCCGTCAAGCTCCTGCTGGGACTTGAGGAACAGCGCGGCGGCGGCGGCGGCGCTGGCAATGTTGGCGTTACGTTTGCCCAGGAGCGCATTTCCTCCCGGCGCCTTGGCTGGCATCTTGCCGGGCACCATGCAAATGGGCGTGGCCATCGACGGCGTCGGCGTTGCTGCAAGGGACGAAAAGACTGACGCCATTGATGGCGATGAGGATGTGGACGTGGCGTTGGAAGGGGCAGCAGCAGCAGCAGCAGCAGCCGCAGCCGCAGCTGCTGCTGGTGCTGCTCCATCGTGAACACGGCCACTTGCCCTGAGCGGAGCAGACATTGGTAAGGAAATGCCTCGGCTGAGGTATAGGCCGGTTGGTTCAGAAGGAAGGGCCGCTGGATATGGGGGGCCCGTGTTGATGACTGAGGGGCGCACGCACGCCGCGGGGGCCAAGGAGATGCAAGAGTTGGGAGTGGCTGTGTGCTGTTTGTTGTTGTTGCTGTTGAGTTGTTGTTGTTGGTGTGTTATTTGTTATATGTTGCTTGTGTTGTGTGTTGAGCGTATTGACGATTTGGGTGGGTCAATGTTATACCCGTATCGCGATAGCACGAGGGCAGAGGGCAGAGGCACAAAGCGTGTGGGCCCACGTGGCGGCAATGCGACGACTGGCGGCTGGCGCCTTTCGAAATATTTCCTTTGCCTTTCCTTTACCAGGACGCGTCAAGGCATCAAAGAAAAGCGGATGGAGAGATTGCGGTGCTGTTGTTATAAAAACGAGACCACAAGTTAGCGCAGGCCAGGGTTGGTTGAGGTTGAGTTGAGAAAGATCAGAGGGAAGAAAATAAAGATAAGACAACAGTAGATCGAGTCTATGGTGTGGAGTTGTGTACGATTACGCCTTGCTTACCAGAGCTGAATGAGGGTGAAAACGAAGGAAGCCAAAGGAACCATTAACGCGTTGTTGAAGAGGAAACTCGGAGTTACGAGTTGAGTTGTGGTGGTAGTGGGGCGGTTATGTGGAAGAAGGTTGTGGTGGTTGTGGTGGGTTATGGTGGTTAGGGGTAGTGGTAGTAGGGTTATAGTGGTAGGAGAGGAAACAGTTAAAGGAAATTACGAATTACGATTCAGGGACTTGCCCCGGCAGAGAGGGGACAGGCAGCCCCGCTTTAGTTGTAATGCGAGGCCGTCGCTGGGAAAGAATATTGCAGTATACTGCGTTGTATTGCATGGTCTTGACTGTACAGCTTTGTATTGTTGTATTTTGTCTTGTTAATATTGTGTCGTCTTGTGCCCTCAATCCCATTATATCAGTGGGGGCCGAAAACTTACCCCGTGGCCCTAAAATAGTTGGTCATTCGCTTTCTGGCCCCCAACATGACGAGATAACCAATCCTGCACCCTCGAGGCGAGAAAATTAAGAATAAAATAAACAAGCAAACAGAATCAGTCCAGCAGCCGCTTGTCCCCGCAGACCGTGTTCACAGGCTCATCCTTGGTCGTGAGTGATCCCACCGTCCAGATACCCGGTCACGTGGTGTTCATCTCCCAGTTTCGCTCCCTTCAATATCTCGATCCCGGCCATGTCGTGAGGCTCCTCAAGACGATGTTCCATCAGAGAGGTACTGTAGTATGTATAGGATCTGGTTTCTCCATATAAAGCGGCCAATCGGTTCGCCAGTTCCGGCGCAGGGACGTCAGTATCCATAGCTCTGCCCTGCTCGGTTCGTGCTCATGGTATAATGATTCGTTATTGCCACGGCCAGTGGTATTATATATACACATATGCATATATATATATACTTGCTGGGTTCAAAAAACAGAGGGTATCACGTCTTGCTGTGTTATATGGATGAATACATATCTGACATGCAACGGTTCCGTACGTTGTTATATCATCGCCACGTATCCGTGCCTTTTGGGACGAATGGATGAATCGGCTATACAACGAGACAGCCATACAACGAGACAGGCAGGTGCCGATATGACTTGATCAAGGCATTCCCTCGCTCGCCCTGGTTAAATGGGCTACTACAATTTCCGGCAGCCATTTCCTGGCAGAGCCCATAGTTTATCCATCTTATATTCGATATCGTTTCAAGCCCGTGGAAGGAGTGCATTGTGTAAAAGTCGCCATACGAGAGAATTCCTCCAAGGGGAATCATCACGCTCTTGGAGGCATTAAATAACACAAAGTCGAGAGGTATATGATCGCATGATAGTACAGCGATGGATAGATTCAGCTCCTACAATGTGTCTATCAAAGTCGGGAAAGGGAAAACGGAGACGTGGGTGCTTGAAATCATCCTCTATAATACCACGTACCACTCACCACCGTATATAAAATCCCACCAAACAGTATTCTATTCGTTTAATCCATGCTCCGCTCCTGAAAGACACTAACATGGCTCGTGGAAAATACCCTTTACACCTTATAGCTTACACTCATGCACTCAGACACTCCAACGCACAGCACACAAGGTCAGGAGTCATCTTTCTCTGATTCACCTGCTTACTTTCTTTATTCATCATATTCATCTCGACTCTCATGTCTCCTCCTTTTGACCTTTCCTCGAGCCAAACCAGGTAGCAATCAAAATCCGCCTCGCAACTGCCCTGAAACCTCCGCGAATTACAATATGAATTTATCAGAAAGGCCTCCTCTGCAAGTCGGTCATACACCCCCCAAACACGGGGTTTATTCATTCGCACCACCCTCGTCTAGTGACCCAAGCAACCCAAACAAAAAACGGCCAGATGTGCGCTCCCAGTATGGCCCAAGATGAGACTCAAAACAAAAAAAGAAGCTGTCCATTAAACGCCGTATTGCGTGTGCGAGCGAGCGAGAGAAAAGGAAGAAAAAAGATATTAAATCAAAACAAGAATAAGGAGTATCGACTCCAGGACCTAGGAATATGGGTATCATTTGCCCTGTATACAAGCCACTCCATCCTCTCAACACCCTCTCTTCTCTCTTGGGCGTTCCTTACGTTGTTCCGTTTCCCGTTTCGCCGCCCATCCCATGCGAGATATGAGCTGTATGCCGCCGCGCTTTGTGGTTTCGGCCGGAAACTTGATACCGCCAACAACACCCAAGTACCATTATTGATACATATGTGCATGTGCGTCTCTATCGGTACACTTTGTATTACCACTCAACAGGGCGGAGGAGTCGTGGACCTGTGACCCTGACCCGGCCGCCTCCTGTTTTCACGGCTGATGCGATTGTGTGGGTTGTATCTCGACCTGCAACGTGTCCTGAGATTTATCCTGCGACTGCGACTGCGACGGGTCCTCGCCCGATGTGCTCTTGGTTTCGCTCCTCGACGCCGTCCTGCTCGGCTGCCAGCCGCCAGCAACACCGGCCGCCACGAGACCCGCCATCACGGTTGGCGCGCCGAGGGCCGAGTTGCTGCGCGAGCGCAGTGACCGCGAGCGCGCGCGGGACTCGGGCGGCGCCTGGGACCCGAAGCTGTCTGCGCGTTCGATGCCGCCCGTGTTGATCGAGTTGGAACGCGAGTGCGAAGGGGACCGCGAGCTGCGCTGCTTGAAGGTCTCGCGCGGGTGACGAATGACAAATCTGAGATTGTTAAGCCTGCCACCTTTGAAGCGCTTGAGCCAGACGAGCTGGTCGCGGACTTCGTTGAAGGGAGAGTCGAGGTCGTCGGCCATGTCCTCCTCGTCCGAGACCGTCACACCGGGCGTCTTCTTGCGCTGGAACAGGCTGTACGGGATGATGGCCTCGAACACGCGGTCGGGGATGAGCCGGATGATGACGCCGACCGGGAGCGAGATGACACCGAGGATGAGCGCGACACCCCAGTGGATGGCCGTCTGGCCCTCCGCGGGAATGTCGAAGACGGCGCCGCCGAAAATCATGATGATGACCTGAGCGCCACACATAGTGATGCTGATAGCAACAAAGATCCAGTTCCTGGTGATGCCTTCAAGTATGTTAAAGTGGTTGTCGAGACGACGGTTGCTGGTTCGTTCGTTAGCATCACGTCTTTTGGAGGAAACGTCACTGCTACTCACTTCCACTGGTTGAATATCTGCATCCAGACAAACGTGTTGAAGACAAGGGCCCTGACCTGTTGCGGGGTCGACTGGTCGTTGGTGGGGATGACGTCGGGGCCACCCCAGTACAGCATGAACGTTATGGCAAGCTGGTAGATGGACTGGCCGAGAATCATCTTCCACATGGTGCTGGTGATGATGGGAGAACCCTTCCTCTCAGGCCTCCTGTTAAGACAGCTGTCAGACGGGGGGTCCGTCGCGAGCGCGAGCGCGGCAAGAGTGTCCATTATCAGGTTGACCCAGAGCAGCTGCACGGCCGAGAAGACCGACTGCTCCGAGTCGTTGGCGACGGCGGTGATAAAGGTGGTGATGACGGCGGTGATGTTGACCGTCAGTTGGAACTGCAGGAAGCGCTTGACGGCGTCGTTGACGGCACGACCCCACTTGAGGGCGCTCACGATGGAGGTGAAGTTGTCGTCCATGAGGATGATATCGGAAGCCTCCTTGGCAACCTCGGTACCGGCGATACCCATGGAAAACCCAATGTCGGCAGTCTTGAGTGCGGGCGCATCGTTGGTACCGTCACCAGTCACAGCGACCGTCTCACCGAGGGCCTTGAGACGCTTGACGAGGGTGCGCTTGTCGTCGGGGCTGGACCGCGCGAGCACGTGGAGCTTGGGCGCGATTTCCTTCTGCTCTTCCCTGGTAAGACGGCGGAACTCGGGGCCTTCCATGATGATGCTGTCGGCCTGCAGGATGCCGCACTCCCTGGCGATGGCCTGGGCGGTGAGCTTGTTGTCGCCCGTCACCATGCGGACAATCACGCCAGCACGCTGACACTGCTTGACGGCGTCGTAGACGCCGACGCGCAGCGGATCCTGGATGCCGACAACGGCGAGGAAGGTCATTTCGCAAAAGATGGAGACGAAATCGATCTCGGCAGAATCGCCGTCGACGCGGCGGCCACTCTTGGGCGGCCACTCGTCAAAGTCGCGGTAGACGAGGCCGATGGTGCGGAGGGAGCGGGTTGCATACGACGTGATGAGCGACGAGATGGCGGCCGTGTGAGCGCCGGTGAGCGCGGTGGTCGAGTCGTCCTCGCTGGGGGCGTTGAGGATACGGGTGCAGTGGTCCAGGACGATCTCGGAGGCGCCCTTGATGTAGAGCCGGGCACCGGCGCGGTTGGGAAGCCTGACCACGATGCCCATGCACTTGCGACCCGAGTCAAAGGGGATGATCTGGAGCGTCTCGGCGCTCTCGCGCAGCTCGGCAACGGGGCCCATGCCGAAGTGGTCGCGAGCAAAGAGGAGCAGAGCGGTCTCGGTCTTGGAGCCGATATAGGTCTTCTCGCCGTCGACGTCGCCCTCGAAGGCGGTCGAGTTGAGCGAGATGGACTTGAGGATGAGGTCCTTGACCGGGCCGCAGAGAGACGAGGCGAACTGCGAGGCCGTGATGTCGGCGCCGTCGTCCAGCTCCAGGGCGTGCTCGTCAGTGGCGCCACTGGCGGCGCTGCCAGCACTCCCGGGACGCGCGCCGCCAAACCTGTGAGACGTGCCGACGGAGCCGGCCACCACCAGCATCTTGTTCTGGGTCAGGGTGCCGGTCTTGTCGGAGCAGATGGTGGTGGCGTTGCCCATGACCTCGCAGGCCTTGAGCAGGCGGACGAGGTTGTTGTCCTTGATCATGCGGGTGGTGGCAAAAGCGAGAGCGAGGGTGACGGCGAGGGGGAGACCCTCGGGGACGGCAACGACGATGATGGTGACGACGACGATGAAGATGGAGAGGAAGTCCTGGCCCTTCTCGGTGGGCGTCTGGGTGGAGCCGCGGAGGCGGACGAGGAACTGGATGAAGAGGACGATAAAGAGCAGCAGGGCCGAGGCGCCGCCCAGCTTTGCAATGTACTCGGCGATAACGTTGAGCTTGGACTGGAGCGGCGTCATGTCGGTGGCCTCGTTCAGCGACATGAGCGTCTTGCCGTACGACGAGTGGATGCCCGTGGCGGTGGCCATGTAGGTGCCGACGCCTTCCATGACGCGGGCGCCCGACTGGATAAAAGGGTCGACCTTGCGCAGGTTCTGGTGGTTTTCGATGGCGGCAAAGGCCTCCTCGGCAGGCTTCTTGCGGATAATGTCAGACTCGCCCGTGGCCTGCGACTCGTCGCACTTGACGTTGAATCCCTGGATCAACACGCCATCGACGGGGACGAGATCGCCAGGCTCGAGGTGGATGACATCGCCGACCAGGACGTCGTAGACCGAGATCTCGGTCTGCCTGCCGGAGCGCGAGACCTTGATGGTGCGGTCCTGCTTCTTGCGGTTCAGCTTTGCGAATTGGCGCTCCTTTTGCCAGTCATTGAGAGAGCCGACAAAGACGACGATGACGATGGCGACGACGATGGCGACGCCCTCGACCCAGTCCAGCGGCGTCACGCCCGGCGGGTGTTCTATGCCGACGGTCTGGTAGATGCCCACGGCAAGGCTGATGACGGCCGCGGCCGAGAGGAGGATGAGTATCTTGTCGTTGTACGTGACCCACATGATCTCGAGCAGGGACTTGCCCTTTTTCTCCGGCAGCCTGTTGTCGCTGTAGACGCGTTTCCGGTCGGCAAAGGGCGCGTCGGCGGCGCGACCTGCAGACCCGGCGGCGGCGATCTCCCATTTCGGCTCGGCCTTCTTACCGGTTGCCTGCTCAAACGAGACGGCACCGTCGAGATGCACTTCGTCCACACTCAAGCCGGCCTTGCGATCCGACCTGAGGCCCTTTTCCAAGCCGGCCATGCCCCCCAGCGCGTAAAAGGCTGCCAGGTTCTTGGGGTCGAACATCTTGCCGAGCTGGCCGGGGGTGAAGGCGAACGGGTTGCCGGCGACGGCAAAATCGGGTTTGTCCTCCTCTTTGTCGGGGGCCAGCGCGTTGGCATCGTTCATGACCTGGTCGTTATTCAGGGGGGGGACGTCCTTCTTTTTCTTGGTGGCCTCGACTACTGTCTGTTGGTCTGAAACCGAGGGCACGGCCGTCTTGGATACTTCGTCAGAGTCGAGGGAGTCTTGTCTTGTGCGCGACTGCAGAGGTACGGAGAGGAAGCCAAGCTCGTTGCGGCCGGCCACGGGGGTGGATATGTTGTGCGGACTCTGGGGCCGGCTATCCCTGTTGCTGTCGAACGACGTCTCGGCCTTGAGGTCCCGGCTGCCCCGTTGGGCGCCGGGCTCCCCACCGGACGGGTCCATCACCGTGGTAGGACTTGTGGCGTAGTCGTCTGTGTTGTGGTTGTTGTTGCTGTTGTTGTTGGGATGCTGCGACTCGGTGGGCCCAAGGTTGACGGTATCTATGGTGATGGTAGGGCTGCACAGGAGAGCTCAGTGTAAGAAGAAGAGGTTCAAGCAAGAGCAGGGAAATGTTGTGTATGCAAGATCTCTCTCTCTCTCTCGGTGACGGAAACAGAAAAGTGGCAGGCGATGGGGATAATTAAAAATTGACCCAGGGGGGCTTAAAGGGGGTGAGAAAACGACAAGAAAGATTTGATTTCTGCAACACCACAAAGTACTGACAAGACAAGGCACAGCATAACAGGATGGGCATAACAGGATAACAGAAAAGGCATAACAGGATAACTGAAAACAGAATAACAAGGGGCGAGCAAACGAAACAACGGTAAAAGACTTACGCCCTGCCTCTGCGTCCCAGCTCGGGAGGCGATTGTTGGTCATCATTTTGGGCCTGGGGACCCGCTTCCGAGGATTGCTCTGCCATTGCCTTCCCTAGCTGTTGCTATGGATGCCAGGTGGAGTGCAGGAGGGGTTGGTGGATTGCTATCGGCGCCGTCTTTGAATGTCGACTTCGCGCGCGGCTGTGGTTGTCTCCCTCTCCCTCTGTCTGTCTGTCTTTTGGTGTGTGTTGGGTCTCGGCGACGACCGCACTTGAGCATGTAAAAGTGCTCCCTCTCCGAAGGCGGCGGCACGTACGCACTTTAAACGAGGCCGTGTGGGCTGGGACGTGAGGCTATGCTGAAGCCGTTGTGCCAGTCAACAACTCTGCACGATACATGGACGGCAAAGCGGTGGATGAATGGATGGATAATAAGAGAAAGAGAAAGAAGGAGGAAAAGAAAAAGAACAATATAGAGATATACTCTGCAGAGAACGAGAAAGAGCAAGATCGGGAGGTATGAGGTTGGTTGGCAGACAGAGGGAATGAAATGAGATTTGTAGACTATTATGGGCAAATAATGTTGTTTTATTCCAATTGAGGGGGGGGAAAGGCTACATACGATACAATCTTGCACTGCCCCCCGCCGCCACCACACCGGCAGGAGCAACCGCCAATTCCACACCCTCCACTGAAATGATGGAAATATGTAATGAAATAATACAGTCACCCCCTCCGTTGACTGCGAATTGAAGCCATCATCGATCGGATGAATGAAGCACGACTGAGTCACGGACGCGTACTTGGCAGCGCTCAGCTTTTCTGGACGGACCCCCCCGGTCGCTTGCCACAGCCAAGCAAATCTGCCAGGCATTTTTATTGCGCATCCAGCATCCATGCTTTCTCTCGACTACAGGGGGGGCCAAGGGGGTATTGGAGGCTTTTTCCATAGGTTCCAAACGGTGCTTCTTCTCCTTGAACAACAGCCACGCTTGGCAACCGGCACATGGGCACCCTGGCGCCATATTCCGCGCCATCTCCCCCTTAAAAGGTCGTCGTCGGCCCGCGGCCGCAGACTTCACTTGTCAGCCACCAAAATCCAGATTTAGTTGTCAGCGCGTGCGTATATACAATTACGAAAGTCCAAGTACTTTACGTGGTACGAGGCCGGGAGGCTATCGAGAATCCTCACCGCAAGCCACGAGCCGTGCAATGGGATATCAATAGGTAGGTTGAAATTCAGGAGTCGAGGACGTGGGTCGGCGTGCTTCTAACCAGTAGGAAGTCGCCCTTGGCGGTTCCAGATGATGATGACGCGCCGATCACCAGGAACCACATCCAGTACCCAGTAGGTTAAGCAGAATTCCATCACAGACCGACTTTTACCGTTTGAATAGCTGCGCGATTCAGTGCAGAAGACGTGAGTGCATCACTGGAAATTCTCTTGCAGCACGTGACTTGGACTAACATGTGCATTACGGAGTGTGCTTACCTAAGCAAGTAAACCTTTTTAGCGAAACCTTGTATTGGTCACCTGACCGTTTTAGGAATCGCCTTGCATCGGCAGTTGGTCGGTGGCTATACGTCTTGGCCGGGGCAGTGCTTTGTTCGCCATCGTTTTCGAATCTATAGTCTGAGGGCGCCTAATGCCCTCAGTTCATGGAGCGAGTCAGTGGCTATTCGCCTCGTCAGGACGCTATATTTCTCAAGCACCCACGCAGTCGCTGCTCCGCCCGCCCGATCTGGACACATGATGGCCTCGTCATAGTTTGTAATATCTCATGCGTCGTCTTCAAGCCAAGCCTCAGACAGAACAACCATGATTTTGGTTCGGTTGGGGGGGTCCCCTCCATCAGCGTCCGATATCGGCTTGCTGAAGTGAAGCCATGGTGAGGTTGGCCAAAGAACGTACCGGCCGGCAAGCCTGCCCGGACGGATCGTCGGCCACCCCGAGGTCTTGGAGGCCGTTGGGGCGGGGCCGCAACACGGGCTTGATCACAGAGACGTGAGAATTTGCGAAATTTGCCAGTCTGGCTGAGAAGCCTCCCCCCCAGCCAAAGCGATCGGGACGGGGGCAACGATTTCCCCTTGTCACTTCTCACCACGGATCCCGTTATCCAGACAAAGTGAGGCGCAGCTGTTTCTTCCTTTTTCAAGCCCCTTTTATTAGCGGTACATCCAGGTATGGATCGCTGGGGAGGGACACCTTGACTCATGCTGCATCAATGCGCGCGTCACATTCCCTTGGCAACGGTCCGCAGCGTTATACTTACGGTGTAAAGATATGCTATCTGTCACGTTACGGACTTACGGACCTGAAGCGAGCCAAGGCTTTTGCTGTGTTGGCAAAGCTGACGGTTGGGACAAGCATATTCCTGACAGCGGATACTTTCTGGATTAGTCTAGCGTCCGGCGAAAGTACGTTACTTGTGCTATTTGTTTTAAAGGTATGAGAGCCTCGGGAAAACTCCGGGTTCGTGTGGACGAACTCCTTCACTAACAAGTGAAACGAGCAAGTTTTGATGCACATTGCCGTGGGTAAGCAGAGCCCGATAAAGTACGATCGATCCATCGTAAAGATCGGGCGCATGTTTAGACCAAGGGCTGGCGCACGTGGCATACCGACGACTCGAAGATGATTCTAAACAAACATGGCTTTATTGGCCATAACATACACGTGCTGCACCTGACCACGCCGACATCAATATCCTCACGGGATTATCAACACTGAAATGTCTTTTCAAGCCGTCAAAACAAGCCCCCAGGGGTGCGGTTACTGCAACTCCCTGACGAGATGCTTCACCCACCTGGCTATTGGACAGACATGACACATTGGTGGCGTCTCCTTTCATCACGTCCTCTTCGTCTTCCCGGTTCTCCCAGCGCCAAGGGGGGCTGTGCTATGCCGTGCTACCCAGCACAAGTCTGCGAATCCCACGTTATTGCCGCGCAAACAAGCCCCGAAAAGTTGAGTCCTGGATGTCTAAAAGTCCCAAAGCAACAGATAGCCCGCCTGTGCGGGCGTTGCTGCAAGATTATCGGCCGACACACGCCGAGATGGACCAGTCAGTCGTCGCCTCCGAAGCCCGTCGCCGGGTTGCGTCGGGCAAGGTGGTGCCGCATTTGATGTTGTGGATGCGAGCCCAAGGCGGACAGCGCATTTATTGGTTGCGCTGGGTTGGTAGATGGCAGCTCTGCGTGCTCATATCTGCATCCATCCAATCTGTCAAGGAGCAGTTCTACAAAGATACACATTTGGTTTGGCGGTGCAGTCAAGCTGTGCGAGTCCGACGATCCCATCAGGAGTACCGACCACCATTTGTCCCTCCATCCTAAAATTTATGCTGAAGGATTTTCGATTTTCCTTTTCCCTTTTCCCTTTTTTTCCTTTTTACAGCCCTTCACTGTGGGCACATCTCTCCATCTCGAAGGCCTCAAAACTTCATCTTCGCCTCCGGGAGAATACTCATAATACTTATACGGGCTTGCCAGGAATAGATCCACTTCCATGCCCGACCAAAGCCTCCTCGCATCTGCATGATCCAGCAGCAACTCCGGGCACGCGGAAGAAGGCCAAGTTTTACTCACGTCTCGGACCCACAGCATCAGTGCCAGTCAGTCAGAGTGGAGATGGGGCCGTGGGGACGGGACGGGTCTCCGGCGGGCTCTTTCCTGGTGATTCGTGCTTGGCCTGAGGCGGTGGAACCAGTTGTGGCCAGCTCGCTCCGGGCGAAGACAAGGGAAATGAGTTGTCAGTCCAGCAGCACGCTGCCGCTATACTGGGGCTGAGTGGGTTTCTGGCCTCGCTGCTCCCTGCGAGGCTTGGATTGTGGGCGTACTCGGAGCACTCGAGTTCTTTGGATCATGCCAAGGGATTCCACGTATGCGTATATATGCGTTGACAGCCATCCGTTGTATGGTGCCAACAATAACAGATGGCACACATACAGTGAGGAGAACATGTGAAACGATCGCTCCCATGACCATACCAGCACCTACAGTGATGGTTTCACGTGTCGAACTATCAAGAGAGAGAGATAGAAAGAAAAGACCAAGAGAGCAATTTCGCTCCGCATGTCCATCCGAGACCACCCAGTATGGAGACACCCACTTATACCTCGTACGCTTGCATCATCGACCCCGGGATTACAATTTCAAAACCCCAAAATCTGTGTTCATATAAGCGAGTTGTGAGGGCTGTGAGATTAACAATGTCTATAAAATTGATGCTATTTACCATACTGGGTGTGTATATGCTATAATCCCATCTTCTCCAGGACCGCCACACCCCCAAGACGTTATTCGCAAGTAGGCAATAAATACAATGTGACTTCTCGGTGACCATGATGGCTTGCCCATCCCATCCAGAGAACGAACGCCCGTCCGAGCTCCAAGGGCCTTGCAAGAAGCAATCGTACCCATCCGAATCAGCCAACCCTCCCCAGCCCAACCTCCCTCACCAGCACCATATCCCCCTCGTCCTTATTCTCCTTCCCATCCACTCCCGCAAACGGCCCAACGGCCTTGTCAACAACCTGGGCCCAGAACCCGCCGACCACCCCCCTCAGCTCGTCGCCTGTCTGCTTAAAGTCCGGAAAGGCATTGATCTCCAACAGCCACGCGTTCTCCTCCGCATCGACCAGGAAATCCAGCCCAAACACCTCGAACGCGTTCTCCAGGGGCTGGAAGTGCACAGCCATCGCCCTCGCTGCCGCCTCAAACACCTCGCCTGTGACAGCGCAGATCTGGTCGAATACAGACTCCTTTGTTGCATCCGAGAACCCCAGTGTCCAGAACGGCTGGACCGTGATTGCGGCTGAGGGTGTTGGCACTTGACGATGATGAGAGGTTTGCAAGCACGTGTTTGTGAGGTGCGCGCCGAGGTCGGCTGGGCCGTCCCACGGGGCGACGTACCGCTTGGCCGCCGCGAGCGCGAGCATCGGCCTGTACACGTACACCTTTAGCCGGCCAACGCAAAGGACGTATACGCGGACGTGGAACTTGCGGCCAGATCCGTCGGGCAGGAGCAATGGCGGGTGGATATACGGCTGGGCGATGAAATGGCGGAGGTGCGACGTGTTGATGTGGCTGTAATCACCACCGTTTCCGTTTCCGTCGTCCTCGTCGTCCTCGTCGCCACCGTCAGGCGTATTCTCCTCCCACCCATCAAAGATGGCCTGCAGCTCGTCCGTGGTGCTGAAGAGCCGGATCCCCTGGCCGCGGTCGCTCATGCCTGGCTTCAGGATCCACCACTGCCTCTTTTGTTTCTCAGCCTCGTCCTCCCCGTCCAGCTTCTCGTTCTCGCCGAGACTCTCCCGCAGGTCAAACGCCTCGACCAGCGCATCGTCGAGGAACTCGGCATAGTCGACCTCGAATGCCTCGGTGCGCAGAACATGCTTCCCAAGAACCGAGAACGGCATCTTGGCGACCCAGTGGTCGACCGTCGTGGACAGAAAGTGTTTCCGGATCA
Organism: Tympanopsis confertula; assembly: GCA_026745395.1. Taxonomy (NCBI): domain Eukaryota; kingdom Fungi; phylum Ascomycota; class Sordariomycetes; order Coronophorales; family Scortechiniaceae; genus Tympanopsis; species Tympanopsis confertula. The sequence goes on along the minus strand of JAOYNU010063324.1, from coordinate 31,504 downwards.
GCGCCTTGCGGATCACGTAGCTGTTGGCAAGGGTGGTGGCTGGGTGCCGCGAGATGAAGTCAAAGTCGAGGGCCTCGTACGCGCCAATCTGGAGGACCTTGGCGTCCGGAGAGGGGAGGAGGGCGGAGAGGCACACTTCGGACGACAACGGAGGCTGGAGGTAGTGTATCGTGCCTTTGGGCAGGATTGCGTCGATGGCTGATACGATCAGAGGCTGGACATAGTCGTCCTCGTAGGCGACGATGGCGTAGCAGACAGGTTCTATCGAGGGTAAAGACGCACTTTGCTGATCTTTGCGTGGACTGTCACTACTGGAAAAAAAAAGACGCGTGAGAATCATGTTACTTTTGCTCGAGGTTGTTCCTCCAGCGGAGATATAAAGTTATTATTCGTGTCTATAATACCATGCCTGCCCCCCCTCCTCATCCGTGCATGTCCATGCGTCTAGGAGTGTGTGTATATATGTATATATATGGACTTGGGCCCAAACAGAACGAATCCAAAACACCAGTACCGATGCGGAAAATGACTTACAGCTTCAACTCCCTTCCAAGCAGATGCTTTTCCGCGTGCCAAAAGTTGGCCTTGAGGGGCGTGACACTGATAGCCAGCAGCGTTAGCAGCACAAAAAAAAAGGAAGAAGAAAAAAAAAAGACACAGGAGACAAGGACGACAACTCACCTGGTGATTCCCGCGGCAACGACCCACCCATCGTTGCCTGGCTGTGAATCCTCGACGCTCTTCCATACGGTCCCCAACTCTGGCGCCCACTGAAAGTGCTTGTGCGCCAAGCCGCTCGTGTCGCTGCGTTTCCTCTCATCCACGGCTCTGCCCTCAATCTCGCCCTTTTGCCTGATGTTGACCTCCTCGAGATCCGTATCAACGCTCAGCTCGCCCTCGCCCTCGCCCTCGTTCTCGTCGGAGGGCACGTCGACTGCCTTGTAAGTGCATACGCCGCGCCCCCAGTAGTTTTGCAGGATATCCGCAAAGACCACCTTTTCCTTCTCGATGCCCGTCTTGAGCGGGATGTTGACGCTGTACAGGTCGGCCCCGCCGTCGGCAGGCCACTGGCGCACCAGCGCGTCGACGATCCTGATGCCGTGGCGGCACGACTCGACAATGGCGTCCTGGTCGTACGTGTTGTGGTGGGGGAAGGCGAAGCTCAGGGCGATGGCTTTGACGCCGCACGTTGCCGCCTCGAGCGCGGCTCCCAGCGTTCCCGAGCTGAGTGCGAAGCACGCGGTCGAATTGCGGCCGTAGTTGGGCCCGCTGATGACGAGGTCTATGGGCCCGCGAGACCCAAAGTAGTGGTGCAGGCCGACTTGTACCGTGGACGCTGGGGTGCCGTCGAGGAGGATCCACTCGGCGTCCGGATCAGCCTCGGCCCGCTTGTCTGCGCTTGCGTCGGCATCCGTCTCGCTTCCGCTGGCGGCGGCGGCAACATGCTTGTTCCGCCTGCCGGGGAGCTTGCGGGTGACGCCCTCGACATCCCCAAATACCTCCTTCGGCGGCGTGTAGTAGGTGGGCGTGAGGGTCTGGCCGTAGATGTGGGCTTTGCCGACCCAGGAGCGCTGCGAGGACGGGAGGCAGACGCTGACGACGTGGCCGGCTTTCTGCAGGGCACGAACCCAGCAGAGGATATATGGGGACGACTGCGCAGATGGTGGGCCGTCATCATTGGAGACGAGGATATGCATCTTGGGCTGGTTTGAGAGTTTTGAGCGGGAATGGGGGTGTGGGTGGAGGGTGGAGTGGAAGGAGTTGGGCGGGAAGTGCGGGGAGTGAAATTTTCCCAGCACCAATAAATAAATAAAATATAAAAATATAAAACCGGTTATTGAGCTTCAAAGATAGAGGGTATCACGTCTTGCTGTATTTTTTATCGTGGCATAGCTCGGATGGGTTCAAAATCTATCTGGCTATACGAATCTTTAATTATAAAAAATATAAACACAAGAGTTAATGGGCTCAAGGACTTATCATACATATCTATTCACGTATAAAGAGATCTGGGATATCCGAGTCCACATCAAGCGAAAGATCCCTGGTTAGATCGATAACAAATTGCTATGCAAATAGCATTACTACCAACTATCAGCACCGAGTCTATTTACAGATCAGACCTTTTGCCCCCAAGTATCAACACATGCACCCAACGCCAAAACCGGATCCCATGTGTTGTGTGTGAGTGAGAGTTTGAGTTTTCTGCTTTGTATGGTTTGACCCAGGCCACCCTTGACCAACCCGACCCATTCGTTCCCTGACAACACCAGGCGGGCGTCGATCCGCTTTGCTTTGAGCTCGCGGGTTCCCTTTTTCACATGAACCCATGTCGGAGCGAGACCCGCCATGAAAAAGAATAAACAACTTGGAAAGCTCCCGGCGACTAGTGCGTCGAGATGGACGCGACTGCGCTCGCTTGCTATATCCTGACGCCCCAAAGCCAAAGTGGACAGAGAAAAATAAATAATAATAAAGGAGAGTAATACATGCACAGATGTATGCATGCCTATGCCTGCGCGAGCAATGAATCAAAATAAGAGACACTGACACCCAATTATAACCGAAACACATCCCTACCGTAAACCAAGCAACTCACGCGAGCTGAGCAACCAAGGCAGCATGAAGGGGAACCTAAGTCCTAGCACGCTTGGCAGCTGGTAGTGCTGATAGCTGCTGATCTGCAGCGCGCTTGCGCGTGATTGGTTTTGCGTAGCTCAGCGGATCCTTGTCTTTCTTCGCCTTGGTAACTCGGAAGTTGGTGAAGGCAGGCCGGCTGGTGCGGCTGGCGCGGCCGGATGGCGAGGCTGCTGGTGTCTTGTCAAGGATCTTGGTCGTTGATCGTGTGATGCGGCGCGTGTCTGGTGGAGTGTCGAGACCGAAGCGGGGTGCGTCGGGCGTCATCGCCGTGGCCTTTTTCTTATGGGCACGCGGTGTTGCCGGAGCCTTGTCACCGGCCGACTCTACCTCGATACGGATCTGGGGCCCAGACTCAGGCTCGGGCTCGGGCTCGGGCTCGTTGACTACTTGTTCCTCGTCCTTTTCTTTCCCGCCAACCTCTTCTTCTTCCCCAGTCTTTTGCTCGGCCTTTTCTTCATCAGCGTCGTCCTCCACATCGGTCTCGGCCTCTTCCTCCGCAAGCTCGGCCGCCGTCTTTTCCTTGGCCTCCTCCTTGGCCTTTTCCTTGGCCTTTGGCGCAGGAGCAAACAGGCGGCGTGAGACAGACTTGGCGGGCAGACGGAAGGAACCATCATTGCTCTCATCCACAACAGCATGCTTGAGAAACTGGGTACGGCCACGGCTGGGGATAAGTTAGCGAGTGAGAGACGTGTGGCAGGCGCGACGCCGGAGCGGGACCAGAAAAAACAACAAAAAAACAAAAACATACAAGCTCATGAGGGTTCCATCGTCGCGTCCCACAGCCTTCTCCACAGGAACAACGCCCTCGCCAGGGATGAGGACCTTTCTGACGATTCGCTTCTTCTTGGTGGTCGCGACAACATAGGCATCGTCAAACGGGTTGTCGCTACTTTGGTCGCGTTCCGGGACTCTCTCCTTGGAGTCGACATGGATCGGGAACTCGTCTTCAGCAACAAAACTATCCAGGGCACTGTACGTCTGCTTCTTGGGGCTCGGCATCAGCTGCTCGTCGGGGAAAAGGGTGCGCGCGACATTTGAGACGTTGACAGGCTTCTTATCGATGTGCTGCGAGGGTGTCTTGACCGGTGTGGGCAGCATGCCGGACTGGGCCGCGAGCAGCTGTGACCTGGCCAACTTTGAGCTGCGAACGCTGCCGACCGGCTCGTTGTTTGTGGCGCCAGAGACGCGGTGGACTTGGTCGGGGGCGACAGCGCGTTTGCGGGGCGACGAGGGAATGTCGCCAGGCGGATTGGGATTGCGCGATGCGATGCGTGACGACTTGCGCGGCGAGGCAGGCCAGTTGTCGGCCCAGGTTCCGAGTCGCGGAGCAGGCGGTGTGCGAATGTGTGGGGGAGGAGGTGTGCAAGCAGGCGCACCGGGCGAGGGTGAGGCAGCCATAGCCAGCGACCAAGATGGCTCGAAATGTTGATAGATATGGGTAGGGGGGGAGGAGGGGGGAGAGGGGAGTGGAGGAGGGAGGGAAGCTGCTTAATCGCGGTTACCCAGTTCGGTCGGACGTGAAAGTTTGGTTGTGTGTGTGTCCCCAAGAAAAACAGAACAAAAATATCGCAAGAGCCGATGACGCTGCGATGATTCAATTGGTAATAACTGCAATCGCGGTGAAGCCTCCACGTTGAGCGCGTTATGTTTATGCGATAAGAAAGCGGTTATTGCGGATACGCAATAAGCTTATTTTTTTTAAAAAAAACGGCGACAATGATGAACAGCAGTAGGACGTGGTGGTTGTTGATGTTAGGAAATATCTTATTGTGTTTTTGCGACGTTGTCAAGGTGGGAAAAAAGAATACCTAGCAAGTATCAAGGTAACAAGGAAGAAGGGTGGAATGGAAGCAGGTAACTGATTGTCAGTTGGGAGGGAAAAGTGGGTGGTTGACAGCGCAGCGGCAGGAGAAAAGAGAAATGAAAGAAGGGTAACCGCTTGGAGGGAGGCTGGTGGTGCTTCTGGATGGGCGGTGGAGCCACCAAAGCCACGCCCAACTGCCCTTGATAACTTGCTCGGGGTTAACAGGGGTCCGGCCAATCAGCCCAATTTCATAAGACGCGGTACGCGACACTTTCGTGTTTGTAGACTACGTGTTTTCTGTTTTCGGTATCTCAACCGATAATATGCCGAACAATAACTGGCCTAACTGTTTGCCCCACTTTACCGTAGAGGGCACGGGCCCAAATTGACAGCTCGCCCCACCTGTTATCGTCATCGAGCCAAGGGTAATAAATGAAAGCGAAATAACAAAGACGACAAGCCAGCAGATGATATGTCTGGGGTAATTCCCAATCAAGCGATCCGGCGCACCGCAATCGGATTCTATTCACATGCCTGAATTGCTGGCCCTCACCTTTTCGGCCAGGGCTCATACTCACACATACCATACTGCAAACCGACGATAAACGCACTCACGCCATGGCAGACCAATCACCCACAGACCACGACGACAATCTCTGGTCATCGCCTGCAGCTACTCCTGCACCACCTCGAACACCAAAGACCTCGACCTATGAACGTCGAGACGATGATGATTCCGACCATGAGGTGCCACTCCGAAAAGAGTTGGAGGGGCTGAAGGCGATCAACGTTTCGGTTGAAGGCATCATACAGACATTGGAGAACACGCGGTCCAATATGGGGGTGCGTAGGCCCAGGAGAGAGAGAGAGAGAGAGAGAGAGAATATGGATGAGAAAGCAATGAGAACGACCGTGCTGACATCGATGAGCTGTTTATATCCAGATCGTCTCCAGTACCATAGGCGATGCTTCTACCCTTTTAAACACATGGACTCGCATCCTCTCTCAGACAGAACACAACCAGCGTCTCATCCTTGACACTGACTGGCAGGGCTCAACGCAAGATCTTGCACAAGCCCAGGCCGAGGAGCTCCGGCGCAAGCAAGCGGCCGAGAGACGCGCGCAAGAGGAGGATCGCCGGAGGGAGGAGGTGCGACGACGTGCACAGGAAGAGGAGCAAAGGCGACAGGCGGGGGTTTCGTCGGCCGGAGAACAGCGTGGGAGAAGGGGCAGCGTGAGGGGTCGTGGTAGAGGAACGGGGAGAGCCACAACAGCGAGCTCGAGTTCCCGCATCGAGTCTACAGTCGGGAGCAGCACGCAGGCCGAGGGAGGGGTGGTCCGGAGCAGGTCGATTATCGGACGAGGCGTGGCGCGATACCGGCCAAGGGGCTCGAGAGGCTAAAAAAAAAAAAAAAAGCGGCCTAATGTGACGAGGCACACACAGTCCATGACGCCCCTCTCACGGACCGATCTCTATTATATTGATTGATTGGTCGTAAATAACCTCATCCAACCCGGGCGAGTCATTCCTTCTTTTTGAAGAAGGAGGTCAGTTTCATCATGCCGCTTGTGTTGACCTTCTTTAGGTCTCTGAGCGCCCTGCTCTCTTGGCTCTTGGTTTTCTTCTCCTCGTCCGCCTTGCGCTTCTTCTCCGCCCGAATGTCCCCCAACTCCTCATCTCTCGCATGCTTGCGCGAGTAATCCGTCATGGACCGCGCTGCGTGCGCCTCGGACCGTGCCTGGGCCAACTCGGCGAGATATGTTGTCAGGGGGGCAAAGTCAACTCCTGAAGTTGAAGAATCCGCAAGCATGCCTGCCAGCCTGCCGGCGAGGGTGGCCGGCACGTAGCGCGAGCAGATAAAGTCAAAAGCAACACGCAGGCGTTGCAGCGCAACAACCTCGGGCGAGGCCGTCATGGAGGATGTGGCCAGCGCTTCGGTGACGGAGGTGGCAGCAGCAGTGGAAGCTGAAACTTGGGGCGATTCGCTCGTGTCAGCGGCGAGAGTGGTGGCAGACTGTGAGTCTGTGGTTTCGACCATGGTCATGGTCCTCTTTTGCACCAGCAGTGGCGCCTCCAAGGCTTTCTTGACGAACTTGTCCTCCATGCTCTCCGGCAGCGAGTTCCCGCCCATCCTTCTTGCCTTGGCTATCAGCTCCGCCAGCAGCCTTTTCTCGTCAAGTCTGAACATGACCTCATCGTCCACGTCGACCGTCTCGCACGCCCCACGCATCCTCTCCTCAATCATGCTCTTCACACGGTCCCATCGCAAGACATGGCCCAGATGCGACGCAAGCGCGGGGAGAGCGTCATAGTGATCCTCGCTGGAAAGAAAATGCCTGTTGCCGTCGCCTTTGCTGGACGACGCCTGCTCGGCAGCAGCCAGGAGGGCGGGTAGCATGAGGAAGATTGGGTCGAAGGGAGTCGCGACATAGAGGTCCGCATGACTGGTGATGTGGGCTGGTACATGGGCCGGCCCTGATTCGGGCGGCTCCGACGTCAGCATCCAGCTCCGAGGTGTCGATGTCGGGGCGGCAATCTTGGTGAACTCGTAGATTCCGGTCTCGGGGCAGACGAGCCATCGTGACGGCTGTGCGGTTCGCGGGTGGGGCAGCGTGACGATGCGGGCGTCGGCTGTGGCATTCTTTGGAAGGACAAGGAGGTTGGGGGAGCCAGACGAAGACGGTTCAAGTGTATGCTTTGACGTTGATGTTGTTGATGTTGTTGTTGATGTTGTTGTTGATGTTGTTGTTGTTGTTGTTGATGCTTCCTGGCTGCTGATGTCTGCTTTGGTCTTTTTGGCTGTTGTTGTGGTCTTGGCTGATCTTGTTCTGGCCATGATGGTGAGCGAGATGGTCTATCTCTGAGTTTTGGGTGAATTGTCGTAAGCAATGGACTTGTCATAGGCAATCGTAAAGCAATAATCTTTTTAGGAGGGTCATACTTGCACGAAATCAGGAAACTCATAAGGTCCTTATCTAGATAACCTTACCTTAGTAAGCCTAACAACCCTTAGTCGCGCGTCCTTGACGCGCTTTTGCGAATCGCGCGCCACGCTGCCCATCTCGAGCCACTTGCGCGACCACTTAAATCACGGCAGGTGCGGGTCCCCACCCTCACCAGAACCACGCAGGAACCAGATTTGGCGAAGCAGGTTTCCTATTCGCTATCGTCCCCGCGTCGTGGAGGTTTCGTGTCTCCACACAGTCTCTCAAAAGCCTTGTCCTGGACAGTCTATCTTGCTTTTTCGTACCGTCACCGCTCACTGTCCTGTTGCAGCCTCATTCCCCAATCCCCGAATCCCATTTTTTCCTTTCGCATCTGATCTCAGACATCTCTATCTAGTAGGGCATCTGATATCATATTACCCACGATCACGACCACGACCACGATCACGACTTGACGACCAAGAACCAAGACGACAGCATAACATCTACCTTGTAACTTATTCGCTTATTAGCAGCAAGGGGGCATACAAACGCATATCGAACAAGGGTTTAATGAAATTGAATGATCGGCTACCACTCGTATTGCCAATTGCAGCCGTTCGACGCCCCCCCCGTTTCTGCGCCATAAGACACAGATGGGCGAATGCAAACACTACGACAAGTGATCACACTCGCAACCTTGACATTCCAACACTATCTGCTCAGCTTGCGTTGCCCATGATACGCTAGAACAACGCCCAATCCGCCACTCCCACCCCCACCTCGTCATGCCTCCTCCTCGTCAGTAGTACATCATTCTGTCAATGGCGCCCTCCCCACGAACTGACTTGGACACAGCACCCCTCGAGCCACAGTGGCCTCCCCGATCTCCCCACGAAGCCGCGCTTGGCACCCCGAGCGGCCGCGACCGCCTCCGTCGCATCGCTGAGCAGACGTCGCCGTCGCCGTCGCCCCGAAAACACGCGCGCTCAAGCTCCATCTTCTCGAGCGCCAGTCGGCGACAGCTCCTCGAACCGATTGACCTACGGATGGGAGATGACGGGCTCGGCAGCAATGACGATGACGACGACGACGACGACGACGATGAGGAGACGCTGCAGCTCAAGTTGGCAGAGATCCAGGCACGGCTGAAGCTCAAGAGGTTGCAGGCGGCCAAAAGCAAGAGGGAGGCGGGCTCGCGGCCAGCCACGTCGAGAGAGGTCGTTGCGAGCAGGTCGTTCGACTCGGCCACAGCAGGGCTGCTCCCGACAAGGACAGAGATGGCAACGCGGCCGGCCACGGCACAAGATACTCGGTGGGATGTTGAGGTGCCAGCATCGCCCGTGCGCAAAGTCGTCCTCCAGGCGCCCGTGGAGCAGAGATCGCCCGCGCGCGTGCTTCTCGGCATAGACAAGGGACTCAAGGCCAAGGACGTGTCACTCAAGCGAGCGCCCAGCGCGCTGCTCAAGGGACGCGACCAGCACCAGGTGGCGGGCAGCAGATATCTGCAACGATCGCGAACGCCCAACCCCGACTCGGCAAACTCGTCGGCGAGCGAGATCAAGCGTCCGCTTACTTTCAACGAGAGGATAGCAGCCGCCAAGGAGGAGGAAGCGGCAAAAATGGAAGCAAAGAACAGGGCACAAGCTGCCCGGAGCGAGGCTTTTGCCATCAACGGCCAGGCCATGGAAAGGTACAAGCAAGAAGCGGTGGACATTCCATACGAGCCGTCAAGGGCCCCCGAGTTCAGCAGGGACGAAATAATGGGCGCAAAAGACCAGATCGACTCTGGTGCGGTGCGGCTAAAGAGGAGCAACACGGTGCCCTCAATGTCATCGGCCTCGAATCCGTCCGAGGGCGGCGACAAGGAAGCAGCCTCGTTCGAGGCTTACTCGAGCCTCCACCTTTCCCGACGCATCATCCCGCACCACGCCCTCGTCCGCCACCTCTCCGGCAAGAAGGTCATGGTCCTTGAGGATCTCCTGCGCCAGGTCAAATCACCCGACTACTCCCTGCCGGACACGGAGCAGGACATTGTCGTATTTGCCATCGTTGCCAAGAAGTCGGAGCCTCGCGCCCATAAACCGTCGGCCGCCACCAGAAACGGCGAGGAGCGGGGCAAGTACATGGTTATGACGCTCTGCGACCTCCAGCACGAGGTCGAGCTGTTTCTCTTCAGCACCGGCTTCGAGCGCTTCTGGAAGCTCACCGAGGGCACGCTTGTCGCCATCCTCAACCCGGGCATCATGCCGCCTCCGCCAGGCAGACTTCACTCGGGCCGGTTCTCGCTGACCATCAACTCCGACGCCGACAAGATCATCGAGATTGGCACGGCGCGCGACCTTGGCTATTGCAAATCCGTCAAGAAGGATGCTTCCTTGTGCGGCTCGTGGGTGAACCGCCGTCGCACCGAGTTTTGCGAGTATCATACCAACGAGGCCGTCAGGCGCACAGCGTCGGCACGCCTTGAAACGAGTTCCATGGGATTTGGTGGTGGTAGCAACGGCAACGGAAACAGCCATGGCAACGGCCATTTCAGGTGGACGAAGCGCGGCGAGGAGAGGGAAGGGGAGCAGGGGGGGGGAGGTGGGAGGTACGACCGCGAGTCCAAAACGCACTGGTTCGTGTCGAAATCGCTCAGTGCAGCGGAGCTCATCGACGGCGCGGATCGGGCCTTGGATCGAAAGGACCGCGAGGAAGCGTTGAGGCGGAAACTGGCCACCCAGGAGCGCGAAAAGGACATGATGAAGAAGCTGGGCCAGATCGGTGGCGGTGCGGGGCGGGAATACATGATGCGCGGCTCTGCGGGTGCGGGTGCGAGTGCGAGTGCCAGTACGAGCACGAACAAGCTCAACTCGAGCACTTCGTCGACGGCTGCATCCCTCGCCGCCTCGCCCAACACAACAGCGCTCACACAGCTCTCAAACTTTTCCTTTACCTCGTCAGAAGCCACCGCTCGACCCGACGCCAAGTCGCTCGGCCTCGTGGGCCCGAAAGGCTCGGCCTCCAACAACGTGCACCTGAGCCCCGTGCATAAGCGCAAACGCCTCGATAGCAGCGGCGGGCAATCTACGACGTCTTCCTCTGCCGCGGATGACGGCCCCCTCCCCACCAGGCCATCGTTTGGGTTCGGCTGGGGCGGCAACCTGCGCGACAAGTTGACGCGCATGAAGGAGGGGGAGAGGCTCAGGCCACGAGACACGCAGTCACAAACATCCTCGGTGACGTCGGGAGAGGGGCCTCGCATGATGCCTCCTGGCGGTGTCCATGGCAGGCGAGGCAGCGCAGATGCGCCCGCGCGGAAAAAGACGAGATTTGTGACGGATAGCGGGATCAAGGAGGCGGGCCGGGAGAGCGTGGGCGTGGTGGACGTTTGCTTCGACCTTGGCGATGACGATGAGCTTATAATCACATGATGACGCAAGGGACGAGAGAAGCATTTATTTGTTTACATCTTTCTTGTTGCGCAGGGCTTCATCTACTGGACAGGCTTAGGATGAGATGAGCGGAGTTGCGTGGGCATTGACTTGTGTGTATACATACTTTGATACCTTGGAGCCAGGAGATGCCTGCAACCCGGAGGTGGCATGGTGCGTGCGTGCATGCCTGGATGTGGGCAGCAGGGAAGAGGAGGGGAGGATATTTAGGGTACTTGTGAGGCGTCATGGCTATGAACTCGTATGGGTTGGTTTCAGTGAGATATCTATAACATTGGCTATCGTGAATACAATCACGTGACATTGTTACGGTTGTCCATCTGCTCAGGATTACGTGATTGTGCTCGTGGTTAGAGAACAGCTCCTCGCAAACAAGATGGATGTCGCCCGTTGTACAGCTAGCATAGCTTTAGCTTCACCACACTCCGCCCAGCATGTCGCCACCGCCTGTTGGCCTCGTTGATTTCAGCCAGAGCAGCCTGTTCGGTACGGAATCTACCATGGTGATATCTGATGGATAGTCTTGACACGCCAGTGCCACAGTGTCTGCGGCCTCAATCATATTCAATCCCCTGTTCTGGAAGTATGTCCAGCCCCTCAATCTCGACGTTTGATTAAGATGGCAGCAGCAGCAGCAGCGTAACTGACACTCGCGGTAGTATCGTCGCCCGGAAAGGTGTGTATTGATTCACCTTTATGTTTTTCTTCTTTCTTCTTTCTTCTGACTCACACAACCTCAGAATACCACCACAAGACGCTCACACGGCTATCCGGCAACCGCCCCCAAGCAGCATGCTACGGCCTCGCGCTGACCATCTTCTCGCTCGGCCTCGTGCGCGACTACCTCTTCCACTCGGCCTTACACGACCAGCCCTCGCACGCGCTCCTGCAGACGCGGCCTGCGCACCTTGCTGCCTATGTTCTCCTCGCCGCCGGCAACACGCTGGTAATCACATCGACGTGGGCGCTCGGCATCACGGGCACCTTCCTTGGCGATTATTTCGGCTTCCTCAACGAGGGCGGCATGGTCACGGGGTTCCCCTTCAACGTCACGGACGCGCCCATGTACTGGGGCTCGACCATGAGCTTTGTGGGGGGGGCGCTCCTCCTGGGGAAGCCGGCGGGGCTTTTGCTGGCGCTGGAGGTCTGGGCCGTCTACAAGGTTGCGCTGGCGTTTGAGGACTCGTTCACGAGGGAAATCTATGCAAAGAGGGATCGCGAGAGGGCTGCCGCTGGCAAGAAGGGGCAGTGAGAGGACCAAGCGTGGTGGTGTACTGTATGTACTGTACCAGTCGGGTTGTTGTGCTGGCGTCTCGTGCCATGCAATACAACAACAAACACATGGCTCAAGAGTGGTTTGTTCCCCTCCAGGCCTGGCTGTGTCTCGGTCATGAAACGTGAGCATAAGCCGTCAAACACCAGCGGCGAGTAGTCATTACGGGGAACTCATGTGTCTGGCGAACTGGCCAGTTTCCTCATGCAGATGAAACGACAAGAGGTATGACCAATCAGGTCCCCTCGACTCCTGTCACTCGGCGCCACTACAAGATGACTCTGATGAAACAGTTTGTGCCTCCCTCATCTTGTAATAAGTCCAGCTCTGGATTCTGGAGACATCTTGCTTGTTTGTGGAAGTTGCCCCGCACTAGCCAAGCTGCAATTAACCCCACCAAACTTGCCCAAACACAATCTACACGCTAATTAAGCAAGAGGAAGTACGTATGATCTACATTTGTTTTTTTATCAAAGAAACAGCAAGCAAATCACAATCCATTGATAATCATCTATCCATTTCCTCCAAATCTCTCCTCCACCCACGTGTCGTCGTCCTGGAGATCGCGCCTGGCAAAAGGAGAGACAGAAAAGAGGACCACCCTGCCAGATCTGAATTCGACTCCGAATTCACTTCTTCATCCCTGTAATTAGCATCAACAACATCATCATCGTCGTCGTGATTACCCGCTCTGGGTGCCATCAGGTCTTGTGGTTGAGTTGTCTTCCTCCCACCACACACCATGTTCTCACAGGCAAGAAGATAAAGCTCCATCCCATCCATCCCCTTGACAGCAATTGCCCGCTGACTCCTCCCCTCAAGAAGAAACCATACACGGCCGTGACCGTCACCATCGAGCGCCTGACCAGCGAGGCCTACCAGGAAGACGACCTCAGCGGCATCCCCGACCTGGTCGAGGTCATCAAGCTCCAGGCATCAGGCCCCACCGAGGCGGCGCGCGCCATCCGCAAGAAGCTCAAGTACGGCAACACGCACCGCCAGCTACGCGCCCTGACCCTGCTCGACGGCCTCATCCAGAATGCCGGGTCGCACTTTCAACGCGCCTTCGCCGACGAACCCCTCCTCGAGAGACTGCGTGTCGCCGGCACGTCGGGTCTATCGGACGCGGCCGTGAGGCAAAAGTGCCGCGACCTGTTTGCCGGATGGGCAAAGTACAAGTCGACGCCCGGCATGGAGAAAATTGCCAGGCTGCACAAGGAGCTGCCTTACAGGAAGGTTGCGCCGACGCAGCAGGAGTCAAAGGTTATTCGCGAGACGGAGAACCCGTTTGGTCTGGAGGATGAGCAGGAAGACGGCGGCCAGGCGTCGTCGTCGTCAAAGGCGCCCCCCCCGCCACACGGACACGCCGCAGCCGCAGCCGCTCAGCCGAGCGCCAGCAGCAGCAGCAGCCACCAACGAAAGACCAGTGCGGGTGGTGGAAGCCCCGGCGGTGCTGGCGGCGGCGGCGGCGGCGGCGGCGGCGGCGGCGGCGGCGGCGGCTTCTTTTCATCCTCGCGTGACAAGAAGAAGAAGATGGTGGCTGTGGCCCAAGCTACCGGCAGACGCAGACCGTTCAATCTCGAGGCCGAAAAGGAGCAGATGAAGGCGACGATTGCCGACTCGTCAATTGCCACGACGAATCTGATAAACGCACTGCAGAGCATCAATCGTGAGAAGGAGCGCATTTCGGAGAACAAGGTCGCAGTCGACCTTTTCGAGACGTGCAAGCAGCTGAGGAGGCACGTGTTTCGATATGTGGGTAGCGAGCGAACTCGCGATTCATTCGAATGAATCGTGTGTGTGTGTGTGTGTGTGTGTGTGTGCCATGCATGCGCTGACCGACGTGACCAGATACATCACATAGAGGACGAGCAGTGGCTGGGCAGTCTTCTCAATGCCAATGACCAACTCGTCTTGGCGCTCATGACGTTTGAGCAGCTGGACCGCTCCATCGATGCAGATAGTGACTCGGAGGATGAGCTTGCGGAGCAGGCTCACCAATACAGAAGTGAGCATGCATCTCACTCACTCGTCCATCCATCCATCCAAAGCATGTGAGCGGATGCTGACCCTTGTGTGTAATAGTGGCCCAGATCAAGGCGCAGGGAGCAGCGGGAACAAGCCCAAAGTCTCCAGGCTCGCCGGGCTCGCCGCCGCCGACGACGACGGGGACGTCGCTCCCGCAGAAGCAGGGAATGTCAGGCCTGAGCCTTTCCAGCCCACCCCGCCGGCCAGCCCAGATGTCCAGCAGCAGCAGGCCAAGCATGCCTCCGCCACGGCCATCCGCTCTATCCAAACCACATAACGCGGGCTCGCCACCTCAAAGCCCTCCCATGATGCCCCCGAGGCCAACAGCGACAGCCCATGCGACTACGCCCCGAACCATAAATACCGACGACGCTGATGGCCTCTCCACTGCGAGCGAGGACGATGACGACGAGAACGATCCGTTTGCTGATCGCAACGCCGTCAGTACGCCGTTGGCTGAGCGGGGCGAGTGGTGATGAAGCGGCTTTGTGGGCGAAATCGTGCTTGTGGATTTTCCTGGCGAGCGAGCGTTATCATGACTACTACTGCCAGTGTGAGGGGATGGGGCACACGACCCATTTGCCGTGAAGGAATTATTTAGTACAGTTGATACCAACCAGAGTGGTGTGAATGATGAATACAGGCCCCTGTGGCCAGCTCTATCGTGCAGAATATCGTAATGCTCGGCGGGATCCTGGCAGACGCTCCTTGTGCGGCAGTCATAAGCCTCGATGTAAGCCTTTTGGTAGATGAGCCGACAGATGGCTACCAAAGTATTGTATCGTCTGATCAGGGCCAACGAATTGGGGGCTGAACTTTTAAAATAAAAGGATTTTGGAGCTTTATTACACAGTGGAAATTGGTATTGGTTTTTAATAAATCATGAAAAATGTGTAAAATCCTTAAAGTTTTAGAAATTATAAAAAAAACATTGAAACAATATCTTCACTGTGCTCGACGACTATCAGGGTCAATCATAGATTTTGCACCCATCCGAAGGCCACGATAAAAAAATACAGTAAGACGTGATACCCTCTATTTTTGAAGCTCAGCAACCGGTATAAACTTAATAAATTTTCGTAATGAATTTTCGTAAGGCATGTTCATTACGTCCGAATTGCACATGCTTTATGAGCATCCGTTTGGCACGATTGCAAATCCCTACTGTTAGGGTCTTGCTTGGTGGCATTTCTGAGAGCCCATCGTACGCGTCAACCAGAAAGGCTGCATGCTGTTGCTGGTTTGATATCAGAGGTTGTCGCTGCGTATTTCATCCCTGAACCATCCTTTGTATGCGTATGCCCATCCTTTGCGTGACAGAGAGCACGCCAAGCGGAGTTGGCTGTCCGTGGAATACAAACTTTGTCCAGGCTGGTTCCTTCACGGGATGGCACAGCACCGCTCGCACAAACGGGTATAACCCCGGCAAGAACGGGAACGGGCCCGGCGCCGTGTGTGTTTGTTTGTGCGTGAGCGCCGAGATACGGCCCGAACGGTCAGATTGGTCTGGTTTACCTTTTATGTGATGTTGAGAGTGGCGGGACACGGAATGGAATCAGCGAGCAGATAAGCAGGTGGGCATTCAAGTGCAAGAGGCAAGCAGGCAAGCGAGAAAAGATGGATGGAGTATATGAAATCCTTCTAGGCGAAGAGGACAAGTGATCATGATTCGGATTGTTCAAAGGCGGAGCAATGGTTCCGTTTACGCGCGCCAACAAACAAACGATTTCATACTTGGAAGAAGCTATACACATTTGGGCGTGCCGATAGTCGGGCCTCACGCGTGCGTAAAGAGCACAAAGGGGGCGACTGATAGTACCAGCCCCGGTAGGCAGTTGATGGAGGAAAGAAGAGAAGGAGGAACGAAGAAGATAACAAATAAACAAATAAATAAAGTATAGAGCAGAAACGGCCGGCACAGTTTCACTTGCTCGTCCAGCAAGACAGGAGAGTATATTATAGGACATACTTATACTTGCACACACAGATGCATATATACATGCTCGAATCGTTCGTCTGTATCTGGAGCCAGCCATCCAAATACAACAGTCCTGGCCCTACCAACTGAAACAGTATACGCCGAGAATCTTATGCGTCAGTGCCACAGCTTCCCAGGAACCCAGGAACATTGGGAAGCGGTTTCATCCATGCCGTTTCCGCTTGTTCCTGACAAGCTGTTCGCCTCCTGCTCGAGGTGGCACGGCATCAGTCTGATTTTGAGGAATGTCAGGCGGATGGAAAGATACTGGGTATGTGCTTGATAACGTTACAGATAGAACAGATGGGGGGTGGCAACGGCGAGGCGATGATAGAAACAGCAACGGGAACGGGACAAAGGAGACGCCAGACGAATAGTCTGGTGATACTGCAGATGGGCGGGAGGGCAAGTGCACGACACCAGGGAATGCTTGTACGCCGCGAGTATTTGTGGTGAACTTGTTGCGTAACTGGGGCGGGACTTGAGAAGCCTTGGACTTGAGAAGCCTTGGACTTGAGAAGCCTTGGACTTGAGAAGCCTTGGACTTGAAGGAGCCTTGAGGCTTGTTTCGATCAACAGGGTTATGCCTGTCCATGAATCCATGCTCGAGGTCCGCTGCCTATCTTGGTAGGTACTCGATGCTCATTTCTTGCCTGGCGGTCTGCAGGTTAAAGTGGGACCCAAGGGAGAGTGGGGGACGGGGGCGGCTTCGAGAAGCCTTCTGGAAATGTTGCAGGATTGGGACGGTCTGAGCCCCATCGAATGATGGGCTTGATGATTCTGTCATCGAGAGTGGATAATATTGAGGGGGTGGCGCTGCATGTATGCGCCGATGAGTGCGGTAATGATGGAAGCCGGCATGTCCAGAAGCGAGGAGAAATGAGGGGAAACAAGGGAGAACAAGGGACGGCACCAGCGCCGCCAGTTGACGTGTTCTGAATATAATTTGACGTCTTGTTTGGGTTAAATCAGGATGTAGTCAGGCATGAAGAGGGCAGCGAAACCTGTTAAAAGGGTTGAAAGCCGAGTTTCGTTTAGTATATCAAAGAGAGAGAGGATACTTCACTTTTCTCACAGGTTGGTGAGATCCGGAGATGATCAGCGGATTTCAGTCTTTGGATTTGGATTATGGTCTAGAAAATCATCAAGGATCAGCCTGCCTCGATGCAATTCCGATGTAATAAATAGGGTCGCATTCATAATGTCCAGCTTGCCTGCCAGGCCCTCAGTTACACAGACGATGATCTTGTTTTCAAGACGGTTGCGTTGGGTAATTTCACATCTCGTCACTTGCGAGCATCTCGGTAGTGAGCAATCGGGCAGCATCTTGGCGTTCAACGTCGCATGTGGCACTGACCGCGACCGCGACCGCGACCGACCACCCCGACCCCGACCCCGACACCAAACTGTATCATTTGACGGAATCGACAAACGACTCGTTGCTGTTGCACCACAGCCATCGAATCCATCGGTTGCGAGGCTGCCAGCATCCAGCGTCACATGTTTACAGGTGAGGAACAGCACAGGTAACAAACAGAGCCCGACAAGCAAACCAACACGCGGATGCCGCTGACGAGGTTCCAATACGTCCAACGCTTGTCCAATCCATGGCGTCGATTGCTCGCGACCAAACACAGCCGGACACGGCCGCGCCACCGTTGATGTGATGCCAACATGGCATGGTGACACGGCCGCTGTTGAGGGGCTTCTAGAAGACCGGAAAGAAGACGGTTGGGGTGGTGAGAGGTGGCTGAGCTGGGGAATTGGCTCCTTGGGTTAGGCTTTCTCGAAGCATCTCGGAAGGACACTTGGGCTGCATGCTGTAATGCAGTCAGGGGGCGGTGGGCAGGCTCTCTGGTTGGGGTCCTTCGGAACGGGGCCTCATCGGTCTTCCCAGGCTTCCAGAAGATTACCCCTCTCGGAAAGCATGTAGATCAGTCTCGTCGCGCCCGACCACCTGCATTCTGCTCGTCGCCCGACGCTGGTGAAACTTGTATATTCGCTCCGACCCGACTTTGACTGGGCAGGTAGACCCAAAGTAGAAAGTACGGTGTCGGTGTGGACTTGGTGTACGCAGCCGGCCGGCCCGGTCTTGGGGTGAATTACCGCTCACAATGCCACCCCATGGACTTGATTCGATACGAGACTTGAGGTAAATAAAGCAACGTCATGAATTTCGGAGATGGCCGGAAAGTAGGGGGTGGGGAGCTAACCTTTGTCGAGTACTGGAAGGGACAGCAGTGCCAATACAATGCCCCCTGGTTCCGCGAGGGATCTCTGGCAAGTTTCCCAGATCTGAAAATCAGATCTCTGCGTGCAGTTGCGAGTGTCTGCGCATGTCGAGGGGCCTGGAATTGAACATGCTTGATCTTTCTGCCCAACTCGTGCCAGGTGATGATAACCAAGCCAAGGAAGTTTTCTTTCACAAATGGGAGTCGTTATAGGGGAGAGAGGGAGGCCTCATACATAATAGGTAGGTAGGCTGTTGTGTTGCCGGTGCCTCCTTCTCCGTTCTCAGGCTCGCACTGTAAAACACGGTACGAACCAACGAATGCCTTTGGGTTCGATACATGGTTGGTTTCCTTCTTTTCTCTGCTGCGCTGCTTGCTTTTTCGACAAGCATTGACACTGAGCTGTTTGTCTGCATCTGCCAACAACCAGCCGATCCGTGAGCAGCCGTCGAATCGAAGCGGCCGCAATCCGGCCCGTTATCAGCTCGTGGTCATAGTCATAGTCGTGGCTGTAATCGTGCCGTCGTGGAAGAGCGAGTCACCTTTGGAGACCGGTCTTCTTGTTCTTACCTTGCCTGCATCTTTCCTTCCTTCACCTCTGGCCTCGGTCAAGGACCAAACGGAAGGTACTGACTGTGGTGGGGCGTGCGTACCAGGTACTTTCCACAGCTTTTTCCTCAGCTTCCTTGCACCTTCTATCTTTTTTTTCTGGGTCCCCTATCTTAGAACCGGGCCTACCTAAATAAATTATCATATCACCTATCGTCAATCTGTCCATGTACTGTTCAATTCAACCTCTGTTCTCGCCATGGTTCTATCCGAATGTTAGCCCTGGGAAGGGGATAGATACATTGGAGAGACAACTTGAATTCCTCGTCCCTGCATCTCTTACCAGGTACCTTGATATACTTCTCTCCCCTACCTCGCAAGCTGAAGTGCACGCTAACGATCAACCCTATCTACCCTTCAGCTAAGGAGCAGAGCAACTCGATCCTTCGACGTCCATGAAAGGCGTTCGCGAGACCTTTCACCTCGGTCGACCTACGTACTTCCTACTCCTTCACATACCGCGACACCATCATCCCGAGAGCTGCAAAGCCCATTGCCAATACCACGTCCCCCCTCGCACTCACTCACATTACGACCATTCCCTATCTGCCGTTGATCGAGTCTTCTGCCTCGAGGGGGATCTCGCCTGCATAGACGCGCTTTCGACTTGTCCGAAATTGCCAGCCCTGTGGACAGTGTGGGTCGGAAGCTGGGTGTCTGTCCTAATCTTAGTACATAAAAGGTACTTGGGCCGAGTATAGATTTCTCCCGGCTATGAGCCTAGAAGCATCATATCCTTCTGAACCGTGAGACGCGCGTGCCCCTGCGATCTGTTCCTTTTTTTCGGGACGGTGAAGAAAGCGGACCATCGGCACTTGACAGTTGAAAAGCCGCCGCACTCCCGCGCATGACGACGTGGATCCTTTCTTCTGGACGCCACCCACGATACCTGTCAACTACTGTTTTATTATCCCTCGAAACGAAACCTTTTCATCCCTTTGAGCCCAACTGCCTCGGAGCCACCCCTGGCAGCCCGCGTCAGCCCGCATCTGGTTGATTGCAAAACCACGTGCCAGCTCTTTCGAATCTGAATCACTCATTGAGACAAGATCACACACCTCCTCGCTCCAATGTGTTATATTGCATCCTTTTGAGAAGGAGAAAAAGAAAAAGAAGGGAAAAAAAAAACAGAGAGACAGAGAGAGTGAGAGACAGAGAGAGTGAGAGACAGAGAGAAAACCACAACAAATAAGGAATCTGCCGAGTAAGTCATCGCATGGCGCGCGGCCTCCCTTCTCACTTCCAGAAACGGGTTATGGTTGCATATGCAAGCAGCCTTGCCATCTGTCGTGGCGGCTTGGTTGCCGCTCTCTTCTCTGCACCCGTTCCATATTCTCAGCTGCCCAATACCGTCTTGTCTCGTCCTCACCGCCTGCGCCAGAGCTGTTATATGCTAACCCGACACCGCAAACACCAGACCACCCACTCGCGTCCCCCGATTTTGGGACAACGATCCCGCGTTAGCTGTTGCGCATCAAGTCGGCAGCCCTGCCTTGCGGACCCAGCCTGCAACGAACCCCTGATCCGAGCTCGGCCGCGCGTTTGCCACCCGCAAAGGATTCGACGACGACCACACGAGACTGAGAATGTCTTCTTCTCCTCGCCCGGGGGAGGTCATGGCTCTTGGCAACCTGATACACGAGAAAGGCCCTGGCGTCCTTGACCACGATGATGCCGTCTCCCGACCACCCCCCGATTTTCATCTGCCCCAGCTCCCGTTCATCAAGCCGGATCCAGGCATGGAGCGCGCCGACTCCCCCCACGGGTCTGATACCTCGCACATGTCGGGACCCCGCCAGGGTCTCGACGCGTTTGCCGGAATGACTCGGTACGGGTCGCCATCAGCGATGCACCTCCCCCTCAGCTACGACAGGGAATCCCCCGTTCCGGTCATGCTGCCGTCACTCACGTCAGACCTCGACCAGCTTTCGCACCCAGACATTCCGTCCATGCTGGAGCCACCGCCGCCCCAACTCAAGTCATACACGTGCAGCACGTGCCCCAAGTCGTTTGCCCGGAGAAGTGATCTTGCACGCCATGGTGAGGGACGCCCGAGCCTGCGGGGCCGAGATAATGTCACTGACTGACTGGCCCCAGAACGAATCCACAGTGGTATTCGGCCGCACTTGTGTGAACACCCCGACTGCGGCAAGAAGTTCATCCAGCGATCTGCCCTGACGGTACACCTGCGCGTCCACACGGGCGAGAAGCCACACATCTGTGACAGCTGTTCCAAGGTAGGGCTCACTCACCCATCCCTCTCCGTGTACCCCTGGGCTTTGCAACCAGGACCGGGACGATCCCGCTGACTTTTGCGGGCAACAGAAATTCAGTGATAGCAGCTCGCTTGCTCGGCACCGCCGCATCCACACTGGTACTCGCCCCTACAAGTGCCCGTTTGCCAACTGCCAAAAGACGTTTACGCGGCGTACGACGCTCACACGACACCAGAACCACCACACGGGCACCATCGAGGAGTCCCAGGTCTCAACCGCCGCAGCGCTGGCGGCTCACCCAAACACCAAGATCCTGACGCAGACGCACGCTCAGTCGGAGAGCGATCACATGTCCAACCACGGATCACCACTGTCGACGCCGTCTCCCATGTCGCCCACCGTCGAACTTGGCGGCCATGGACTTCGTCACAACGATTTTGCATACATGACCAACAACTCCATTCCCGTGCACCTGCGCAACGACCTTCACGCGGCGAGCCCGACGTTGACGTCGTCGCTCAATATGCGTCCCACCTCACACCCCACCAGCTATGGCCCCCCTCCTACCTTGGAGCCAAGCATCGAATCCCACCCGTCCGGTCCCGGCAGCGCGTGCGGCAGCCCTCACATGGGCAGTGTAGGTAGCGTTGGGTGGCAGTCCCCCACACATGCTCCTTCGCCGACCCACAGCACCAGCTACCTGTACCCCGACCCGGACCCGTACCCGCAGCCACATAGTCTTGGCCAAATGTACCACTATGGCCCCGCTGGCCACATTCGACGGCCTCAGAGCACCGAGCCCGGTCTCATGCACATGGCCTAGGATGGCGTGTCTTGGATCGTCTAGTCGATTTCCCTTTGTTGGACCGACACCTCGTACGCATGCATTTGCGTTGGCCTCATAATCATGGAGCATCACAGACCTCGTCTCCGATAATTTGAGGCATACGGGCCATTGATCATTTCGCAACAGTAGCCAGAAAGTCCTGAAAGGTTCAGGCAAGGAATAAACGACGCATTCAGGAATGGGCATATCATGGGTTTGCAGGTGAAGAGCGTGTGCGACTTTGTTTTCCCCCTTGTTTTTTTCTTTTTCTTTTTTTCTTCTTCCCTTCCTTTCTTTGTTCACATTTCCATCAAGCTACGTGTGCAGGTAGGAAGCATGGATTAATTGTATGGGGCCTCTAATTATGATGGGGTTGTCCTTCATCACGATACATTTCGATTACCTGGACATACATGAAGCATAGACGGATACGGAGTTGACCGGATCTAATTAGTTATAGGATAAGTTGGGAAGCAAGATCTGCAACGGGCCTTGCACCAAAAAGGAAGGGGAAATGAAAGGAACAATCATGTAAAGCGAGGAGGCCAGGCCAGACACGGGGGACCATGGCACCGTCGGATTGCTCCGGACGGGGTCGGGAGGCCAGGAAAATATAGAAATGGAATCGCGTGAGCATTCAAACAAGACGACGCCGGGAGGGAAGAGACTATTACCCATTATTCTATAGACAAAGTGGTGATGCTCTCTCGTAATATCATTAATAGATATAGCCGTACCTCTGGATATTGAGACTCCAGCATTAGTACACATACAAAACAAGCGACGGACCAACAACAATAAGTCGATTCCAATGGTCCCCGTGATTGCTGTCCGTCTGTCTAGACAGCAACGGCGGCGGCGGCACCTGGCCCATTCTTGACCGACTTCCACTGAAAGCCCAAGGATGAGACGAAGGTCAGGACAGCCGCGGCGGTGGCGAGGTAAAAGGTATCACGCAGACCGTCCATGTACGAGTCAAGGACGACATTGAGCACGTCGAGACGGCCGATGGACTCAAGGATGGTTCTGGTGGCGGAGGCGCCGCCGTTGACAAAGAGCATGGGATCGACGCCGGGGGCGTTGGCGGCGACGCCGTCGACGAGGCCGTTTTGGAAGAGGGTCTGGCAGATGGCGATGGCGACGGCGCCGCCAAAGGCCTGGAAGAACTGGGCAGCGGCGGTGGCGACGGGGACCCACTCCTGGGCCATGACGGTCTGGACGACCAGGATGGGGATCTGCAGGACGGCGCCGATGCCGAGGCCGCAGAGAACCTGGTAGCCGAGCCAGATGCGGGTGGGCGAGTCGACGGCAAAGGTGGAGATCATGGCGGCGCCGACGCTGAAGAGGATGAGCGACGGGATGATGACGACGTTGTAGTAGCCGATGACGGTGATGAGGGCGCCAGTGACGATGCACATGACGACGGTGCTGAGAAGGAGCGGGATGATTTTGATGCCGGCCTGGACGGCGCTGACGCCCTGGATGGCCTGGAAGTAGAGGGCTTGTTTGGGGAGATGAGGACGAGGACATTTTATTTATAGGGGGGGGTATGAAGGGGACATGAAGGGGACACGTGAAACGATTGCTCTCGCGCGACCAGCACCTACAGCGATCGTTTCACGTGCCAGGGGACTGACTGTATGATGCGAGGGGCCGACTTACACAGATAATAGATGAGCGGGAAGAAGCCGGCGCCAAAGAAGAAGGAAAAGAGCAGGGCGGAAGCAACGTTGCGCTCCTTGAACAGTCGGGGCGGGAGCGTGGCCTTGTCGGCCTGCCAGACCTGCAGGCCGACAAACAGGAGGATCATGAGGGCGAAGCCGACAAACAGGCCGATGATGACGGAGCTGGACCAGGGGCGCTCGGTGCCGCCCCACTGCAGGGCGAGGATGAGGCAGACGAGGGCGGGGACGAACACGACGAGGCCGACAAAGTCGAGCTGGCGCACGCGTTTCAGGATGCTGTCGTTCTCGGCGCCGGCAATGGGGATGCGCTTGACGTGGAGGAAGCACAGGACGATGATGATGGAGATGGCGCCGATGGGGAGGTTGACGTAGAAGCACCAGCGCCAGGTGGCGGCGTCGGTGAATGCGCCGCCCAGGAGGGGGCCGGCGACACTCTGGCTGGTCAGTATATATATATATTTATATATATATTGTGTGTATGCTGGAACTTACAGCTATGCCCCACATGCCGGCGATGGGACCGAAAGCAAGCGGTCTCTTGTCAAGGGGCACTAGGAATCACGGGTCAGCAAGCAAGCCTTGGTAGTTGTATATACATATATATGCATGTATATATATATACATATATTTATATATGCTTACTGATCAACGAGATAATGACTATGCCGCCCGAAAACAGCCCCCCTGTGCCAATGCCCGCGATGGCGCGTCCGACGATAAAGGCGGTCGAGGAAGGGGCCACGGCCGACAGCAGGGAGCCGAGCTCAAAGACCAGGATGGCGGCCAGGTACGAGAACTTGACGTTGAAGAGCTTGTAGATGGTGCCAAACATGGGCTGCAGCGCAGTGGCGGCGAGAAGGTAGGAGGAGCCATCTGGGGGGTGTCAGTCAGCGCTTGGGTTCAGTGAGGTGCGATTTGTAGTTGGCGGAGACTTGCACCATCCCTGTTGACCGTTAGTGAGGATAAATAAGAATGTATATAAATATATATATATTGTGGACAGTCAAACGACACTGCCCGTATGAGATAGAGCACCCACAATGTCCTTGGTGGATCCAAACTCGGCCGTGATGGCGCCCAGCGCCGGCGCAATGATTGTCTGGTCGAGCGCGACGAGGAAGATGGCGAGACACAGGGCCAGGATGATGAGGATGAGCTTGAGGCCCGTGGGGTAGTCGGCCGCCGCATCGGGAGGAGCCACAGCGGCGTCCTTCTCGACGCCGCCCGTCTCCTTGATGCTGCCGCTGACGTCGCCCTTGTCTGCGGACATGGCTGATCTGATCTGGCGTCGTCGTCCTGCGCGTTCGCGTGGCGTTGTTTTTATATACAGGCAAGGAATGTGCTGATGGATGATGATAACAAGGGACGTCTATGCCAAACGAGTGAGTATAGTAACCGGTGGGCAAATTCATTACTTTTATAGACAAGGCAACATGGTGTCCATCCAGGCAGCTCTGTACCGGACAAGACTGCGGAGGTGCCGTTCAAAACTATCGCCCTCCCCCTGTCATGTGCAAATTCGATCACCCTAGCAGTGAGTACAGCCTCCAAGTATAATATAGATGGTAATATACTGTATCGGCTTATTCGTACTGTAGGTCAGCGATATGAAAGGGGCGGCAGCAGGCTCGGCCTAGGACCGGCCCCGTGAGGGCTTCCAACTCCGAGCTGGAATGCAGCCACTTTCGCACTGTGGTTAGTTTGTAGTTTCTCGGAACTCCGCACTTGTTGACTCAGATTGATCTTGTGTCCATGTATTCGTATGATGTACTTGTATATGGTAGGCCTTTATCAGACGTGCGGATGTATGGATAATAGATACCGTTGTTGATATTTGATATTCAGACTGCTGATCCTCCAGATGGATGGATACATTTTGGCATTCCTCGGATCGAACTTCGGTAAAATGGTCTACGCTGGTGCGGATGTGGAGTTTGATAGCCGCAAAGCTAAATAAACGTGAAACATCTGATAATGTGCCAGATGGCGCTCGGTTACCAGCCAAGCGAATTGGATCTGTTATGTTTAATAGATATGTTTAAATCCTAATTCTTTACGCTGATCCGTCACGTGCGTCAGAGGACAACTGGACTGAATTGGCTGATCCAAACAACGCTCACCCGCCGTACAGTAAGCACTCTTTTATCTTTCTGACAAGATAGAGATACATGTGCCATATCCATGTATCCATATGCCATATGCCATGCCTTCCCCGGCAGACTGTTCCCAAACTCCGTCCCGCTCCCAGATATGCCATGGTACCCTTGCGCCCGACTCGGCATCACATGGTCATCTCCGCGCCCTGGTCTTCTTGGACGAGGTGCCGGCCGCCGCCGCCTCCTCCTCCTCGCCCTCGTCGTGGCCCTTTTTCAGATCATCCGCCAGCCCCCACTCCTCCTTGTCGTACCAGTCCTCGCCATCCGAGATATCGCGGCTGGAGCCGCAGTGGGCCTCGGCCTTGGCCCAGTGCAGCACGTCCCTGCGGAGCCGGTCGGCCTGCAGCACGCCCTCGTTGATCATGTGCACGCCGCGGCAGACCTCTTCCTGCTTCTGCACCCACATGGTGAGCAGTCGCCGCAGCTCTTCGGCCTCGTGGTCGGGGAGGCCAATGTCGCGGTTGGCGCGCGCGTTTGGCGGCGTATAAAAGAGCGGGTGGATGACGGGCTGAGACGGGGGGGCAGGGCTCTGCCTGGCGCCGTTTGAGGGGAGACGGGGGCTGGTTGGCAGCAGCAGCGGCGGCGCACCGTTCTCTGCGGCGGCGGGCGCCGTGGGCTTCCCCCCCTCGTCGGGCTTGTTTTTGGTGGCGTGCGCCGTTGCCTCTGGCGGCGCCGCATCTGCATCCACCATGTTTACCTCGCCATCCTCGTCAACCGCGACGCCATTCTGCGCGTCTCGAGCGTGCCCGTTTGTAGCTGCGGCCGCAACGCTCATCATCATCATCCTGCTGACCTCGTCGGCACCGCCGACCAGTGCTGGCGGTGCTGGCGATGGCGCCCCCCCAACGGCCATCATCTCATTGCTGCTGGCGCTGGCGCTGCTGCCGCCGTCAGGGGCTTTTCGTCTGGGCGGGATTTCATCCGCATAAGGGTTCACGTCGGTGGCGCCCATTGTGAGCTCGCACGGCACCCAGTCAAAGTCGCCGCACAGCTTGGTCAAAAGGTGCTTTGTCCTCCACAGCGACTGGTTCTCCTTGCGCATGATGGCGGAGCTCTGGTCGGCGAGCTGCGAGAGCACTGGCGACGTGAACGGGCGCGACAGCGTCGCGTGGGTGGGGATGTCGGTTATGGCGGAAAGCGGGGCGAGGATCTCTGCGGCGGGATGGCGGGCGTCAGCAAAGGACGGCCAAGGACGACAAAAGAAACGCGGAGAGAGGGTAGGGAGAGACAGGACGTACGGTCAATGCGGACATTGGCATAAGGGTCGAACTCGGCCGCGGCGGCTGTGGCTTCGCGGATGCGATCGTCGTCATCGTCGGACTCGACGTCGTAGCCGTCCTCGTCGACCAGCGGCGGTTTTCTGCTGATGATCTCGCGCATGTGGCCCCCGTACTCGACAACCTGCGAATGTTAGGGAGGAGGAAGGACCAAGTGGGGAGAGATGGGGAGAGATGGGGAGAGATGGAGAGAAGAGGGAGATGGGCCGACCTCGGTATCGAGCCCGGACGGGGGCGCGAGGCGTCCCAGACGGGTGACGCGGGCGCGTTTCTGGTCTTTCCACCCGCGGTTCGTCAGGTGGTGAATCTCGGTGTCGGCGTCGGATCCTGGCAAGGCGGCGTCGGTCAGCAGAGGCGTTGTCGGGGAGAGCTCGTGGCGGTGGGCTCGTACCGTAATCCTTGCGCCTGAGGGCGCTTTTGAGACCGGCCACTGTATCGGCGATGTAGGCAGCCTGCGTGGCCATGGCGGTGGGGATTGTAGTGATTGTCGTAATCGTCGAATTCATTCATAATCGTAGCAATAAATTGATCGTGTCGTAATTGTCTCTTTCACTCCAGGGCGGCTGGCAGCAGCTGAGGCCGATTGCGGATCATCGTTCTTATCTTATCGTCTGGGAAGCTGCTGCGCTGCGAACAGATTGGACTCACTCTATAATCTTGTTGCCCATCATCTTGTTGTCCATCATCTTGTTGTCCTTCATTATCCCTTCATCATCTTGCTGACTGCTGACGGCCGTGTCGTCAACTCCAAGATGGCGGGAATACTTGGCCGTCTGGGCGTCCGCTCCGGTATCGGCGTGCAAGTCTATCCAACAAGTTCGTCCCCATCCGTTCTCATTGGTTATGATTTTCAGCATGGAGAGGGAATCATCAAGCTTATGCTTATCAGCGTTTTATGCGGAGAGCCAGGCTCATGATCTACTGAAACTTGTCTGGGGCGTTGCTCGTCCGAAAGCGCAATCGAAAAAAAATAAAAAAATAATAAATAAAAAAAAGAGAGATTTTTTCATTGCTTTTTTTATACTTTTTCTCTGCCTCCCCTCGTCTTTTTGATCTTTTCATCTCATTCCTCCCACAGTCTTCTGCTACCCCGCCCGCACCATGTCCTCCAAGCGCCTCACCCGCGACACCATCAACCAAAACGTCGTCGCGGCGCAGTACGCCGTGCGCGGAGAGCTCGCCGTCCGGTCCGAGGAGTACCGCGCCCAGCTGCTCAAGGGCAATCCCGCCAAGCTGCCCTTTGACCACGTCATCTCGGCCAACATCGGCAACCCCCAGCAGCTCGGCCAGAAGCCCATCACCTTCTTCCGCCAGGTCTGCAGCCTTCTCGAGAACCCGGAGCTGCTCAAGGCCGAGGACGTGCTCGTCGGCCAGCTGGGCTACAAGACCGACGTGATCGAGCGGGCCAAGACCCTGCTCCAGCACTGCCAGTCGGTCGGTGCATACAGCGCCAGCTCGGGCGTGCCCTACATCAAGGAGAGCGTCGCCAAGTTTCTGGAGAGTAAGCCACACACATACACATGTATAGAAATATATATATGCTAACAACACCAGGACGCGATGGCTCCCCCGCAGATCCTGCGCACATCTACCTCTCCGGCGGCGCGTCGTCCGGTGTCAACACCCTCCTCAGCATCATCTGCGCCGGCCCCAACACCGGCATCCTGATCCCGATCCCCCAGTATCCGCTCTACACGGCCACGCTCGCCATCCTCGACGCCAAGCCCGTGCCCTACTACCTCGACGAGGCCAAGGGCTGGGGCACCGACCTCGAAACCATCAGGACCGCCCACCGGCAGGCCAAGGCCCACGGCGTCGACGTGCGCTGCATAGTCATCATCAACCCCGGCAACCCGACGGGCGCGTCGCTGTCCGAGGACGACATCGGCGCCGTGCTCGAGTTTGCGCGCCAGGAGCGCCTCGTCGTCATGGCCGACGAGGTCTACCAGACCAACGTGTTTGTGGGCCGCTTCACGAGCTTCAAGTCGGTCCTGCGCCGCCTGCAGCGCGAGCAGCCCGGCACGTACGACGACGTCGAGCTCGCGTCCCTGCACAGCGTCTCCAAGGGCATGGTGGGCGAGTGCGGCCACCGCGGCGGCTACTTTGAGCTGGTCGGCTTCGACGCCGACGTCGAGGCCGACATCTACAAGTTCATCTCCATCATGCTGTGCCCGCCCGTCATCGGCCAGTGCCTGGTCGAGCTGATGGTGAACCCGCCGCGCGAGGGCGACGCCAGTCACGAGCAGTACGCCGCCGAGTACGCCGCCATCTTTGGCGACCTCGAGTCCCGCGCCACCGCCCTGCACGCCGCCTTCTCCGGCATGGAGGGCGTCGAGTGCGGCCCCCCCCAGGGCGCCATGTACCTGTTCCCGACCATCAGGATGCCCGCCAAGGCCGTCGAGGCCGCCAGAGCCGAGGGCAAGGCCCCCGACGAGTTCTACTGCCTGCGCATGCTCGAGGCGACCGGCGTCTGCGTCGTGCCGGGCAGCGGCTTTGGCCAGCGCGACGGCACGCTGCACTTTAGGACGACATTCCTGGCCCCGGGCACCGAGTGGGTCGGCAGCATCGTCAAGTTCCACCAGGAGTTTATGGACAAGTACCGGTAGCCGAGGGGGCGAGCAGAGAGCAGACCAGATATGCAGTCATCTTCATAGACCGAGTTTTGACAGTCATCGTCATAGACCGAGTTTTCATACATGTCATGTGATGTGCTAAAGTCAGGGACCAAATCCTTATCAGCCTTATCTTGGGGGGAGTGGGGCTAACTCAGAATAGGTTATCGAGGTTTTTTTTTCTTACTTTTTTTCTGCACCTGGTACATCGTCCTTGAGAACTCCAAGACGGCTTGACTGGTGGTGTACTCACGTTCGTCGTACTATTTTCTGTGTTCTCTTCATCATGGCATCTCTTGCCAAATTGTCTCTTCGGATCTGCCCGTCTCTGCGCCAGGCGACGGCAACCACCGCACGCCTCACCAGAACGCTATCATCCACCTCGACTCTCTCGCCTCGTAGCCTGTCATTATCGTCCTCGTCCTCGTCCTCGTCCTCGTCCTTGCCCTCATTGCCGCCCACATGCCGCATATCACATGTCCGGCCATTCTCGACATCAAATCCCAGAACCGAGGCCGAACGCCTGCCCTTCTCGTCCCTGCAGGGCCGCCTGCACCCCGACCTGCTGGCAGGCCTCGGCCACATGGGGTACGAGCACATGACGCCCGTCCAGCAGCAGGTCCTTGACGGCAAGGCGCTGGCCGACCTCGCGGACGACGTTATCGTGCGCGCCAAGACCGGCACCGGCAAGACCATTGCGTTCCTGCTGCCCACGCTGCAGACGCTCCTCGAATCGCGCGACTCGCTGCCGAGGGGCAAGGTCGGCGTGCTCGTGCTGTCGCCGACGCGCGAGCTGGCCACGCAGATCGGCAAGGAGTGCGACCAGCTCACCGGGCGGTGCAGCCCCAGGATCGAGTGCCACCTCGCGTACGGCGGCAGCAACAGGGCCTCCCACCTCAGCAGGTTCCTGGCCGGCAACCCGGCCGTGCTGGTGGCGACGCCCGGCCGCCTGGCCGACTACCTGGGCGAAAAACACGTGGCCGAGAGGTTCTCGCACCTGCGCGCGCTGGTGCTAGACGAGGCCGACGTCATGCTCGACTCGGGCTTCCTGAACAGCCTCCAGGAGATCCTGCGCACCCTCCCGCCCAAGGCCCAGACCGGGTGGCAGGGCCTGCTGTACAGCGCCACCATGCCGGCCAAGATGATGCAGGTGGCCCACCACGTCGTCAGGCCCGACGCCATCACCATCTCGACCATCGACCCCAACGAGACCCCCACCGTCAACAAGATCCCGCAGGCCTACGTCCCCGTCTCGTCGGTCGGCGACGTCCTCCCGGCCCTGCACGCGCTCCTGCAGGGCGCCCACGCCGAGCACGGCAAGGAATTCAAGGCCATTGTCTTTTGCACCACGGCGCGCACGGCCAGCCTCACGTACGAGGCCATGTCGGCCATCCTGCCCCGCGACCTCAAGACGCTCGAGATGCACTCGCGCAAATCACAGTCGGCGCGCGAGAAGACCACGGCCGCCTTTAAGCAGGCGTCGTCGGGCGTCATGTTCTCGTCCGACGTTGTCGGCCGCGGCATGGACTTTCCCAACGTGACCCACGTTGTCCAGGTCGGCCTGCCCCAGAACACGGACCAGTACGTGCATCGGGTCGGGAGGACCGGCCGCGCCGGCAAGGGCGGCGAGGCCGCCATGATTCTCAACCCGAGGGAGATGTTTTTCCAGCGCAAGAACCCACAGTTTCCCATGAAGGAGCAATCCATGTAAGCATGCACGCACACACACGCACACACACACACACACACACACACACACACACACACACACACACACACACACACACACACACACACACACACACAC
>JAOYNU010063103.1:0-83187 GCA_026745395.1 Tympanopsis confertula | reverse complement strand
TCCGAAACGTTGAACCTGGCCTAAAATATGAGGAATTGACACAAATCATGAATTCAAGGAAATTCCAAAATTAAAGCAAGAAGTCAGATTATCCAAGAACCATCGATCCAATAATATCCGACGCGCTTCGACCCCTGTGACTCCGAGATTTCGAAAGTCTCCCAACTTGCGACTCCACATTTCTCCCCGATAAAGTGAAATTCGCGTTTTGGAGATCTCCCTTCAGAAAAACATTCAACGTGATCTTCTCCTTTGGCCAAAGCGTGATATAATTGTCGGAGAAGAATACTGGCGTGATTTCTTTACCAGTGCTCCCGTCGGAAACCATCAACCGAAGAAAGACCGCAGGCTTCTGGGATTTATTTTCCAGCTGGATAGCTGCACGAGTCCACCCAGGCTCCGTCTTGAAATCCTTAGTTATATTGCGGATTGTTTGTTTGACATTAGCTTTATGAAGACTTTCAAGCTTGGTATAGTTTGCGAACTGGGTGACCGGCGTATAATACCAGTTGGATTTCTCCCAGTCCAAAACATCACTGTGAGGCGAAATCCAGTACACGTTTCGACTGAGAGTCTCTTTGCTTGTTGGATCCTTTAACAAAAGGCGGAGGAATGCAACGTCTTTGACCTTTTCGATGGCATCGATTTCATGAATTTGTTTCGAGGATGTAGGTTGTGTAGTGGTCTTCACCTGAGCATTCGAGATCTTCTTTCCATTGGAATCAATAAGGTCGATCAGAATCTCTCTCTTGCCCTGGCGCTCAATAGAGTGGTTGATCAACCATACGCTTTGACTAGCATAGTCATAAGACACATGTTCCTCACGAGCACCGATCTTGGTGCCAAAGTATGCACCCATAGGACGAAGATAGTAGTCAAACAATTGCCAGTGAAGATTTGGCCATGCACTGTTCAACATCCAGTAGATAGAGCCAGTTGCTGGTCTCGTCGCGTTCTGGTTAGCAGAAAATGCTTCAAACTGGGCCCGGGTCGCTTCATAGTCAGCCATCTGGCATTTCACCACGTAGTCTTCCAAGTTGGCTGGTTTTCCATATCGCGCAAAGAGGGCCTTGTTATAGATGGATCGATCGTAGAAAGAGGAAGAATTGCTGGACATGTGATATAAGCCTGCGTTTTCCTCTTTCCAAAGGGTTGTCAAGTCATCGGGCGACATGAATGTCTTCAAACTGTCCATCTCTGGTGTGCCGACACCAGCACCAAGTTCCGATCCGAACCCGAATGCGCCGCCTTCATCACCATACCAGTAGTCTGGCGGAACCCAGTCGTAAGGACCATCCATCTTCATTCCCGATGGGCCTAGCGCTTTTGGATATCCACGCTTGCTAGCCGATGCGATGATCGGATTAGGCCAGTCCACTTCCTCAAGAGCCTCGAGGTATACTTTGGTGGCTCGATCATTAGGCCAATAATCGGAACCGACTAGAAAACCCAGCAGCGACGGATTGGATTGCATCATCTCAGCTTCATGCAGCATCTGGGCCTTTGCGATGGGATAGTCAGCTTCGCCCCATTTAACACCCTGTGCGTCGTCGTTGTACTATTTCAGTCAGCAATATGTTGCAATTCAAATCAACAAGCGAAAAAGAGCTTACCTGCCATCCTTCCCATTTTTCACAACACTCCCAGCCAGCAAGCACCATCAATCCCATTTGATCGGCAAGATCGTACAGTTCTGGGTGCTCCTGCTTTCCTTCCAAGCGAACTGTATTCAATCCCATATCTAGCATATACTGGAAGATGATTCGAACGCGTTCAATATCAAAGCGCAAGAACATATCTGGTCCATAGCCAGCTCCAAGGACTTGGAATGGTCTTCCGTTCACCTGGAAAGCAGTATCATTGTGGTGATTCACATACGACGAGACATGTCGGACACCAAATTGACGACTGGAGGTATCAGAAAGATGCGGCTTGGAACCTTGGCTAATCGCATCAAGGTTCGCCTTGTATAATACTTGTTCACCCCAAGTGGCTGGCCACCAGACTTGAGGATCTTCCAGGTAGGATTTTATGGCAACTGTTTTCTTCTCTCGGGCTCTGAGATTGAACGTTCCGCTGATAGGAACATCGTCAGCGCGGATAGGCCCGGTGATTGATCCATTGAGAGTGACCGTCACAGGATGCGAAGCTTTATTCACCAAGTCGGTTTTTATAGTGATGTCCACTATATTCCTGATGCCTGGGGCGCGGAAATCTGTAATGACCCGAAGAGGAGACATCGAAACAGCCCCCGTCTGCAATATTTCCACGTTGCGCCAAACACCTGTCCCGTTATCCGAAGGGTACGGGTTCCAATCCACGAAGCCCATTGCAAAGTCTCGCAGATAGTTTGTTGGATATGCCTTTATCAGAATGCAGTTGTGACCGGAGGTGATATTATTTGTCAAGTCGTACTGGTGCCCTCCATATGAACCCTGCTGTTGCTGACTTGTCGCAATTTGAATACCGTTGACATAGATATCAGCCTTCGAAGTGATGCCGTGTGTCTTCAAGGTGTAGTAGCTGTCAGGAGACGGCTGCACGATGAACTCTTCACGATAAAGCCATGGAGCCCGGAATGTAGGTTCTCTTGCGAGGGTCTCCATATTGTCTGAATAGAACAAGTGTGTTTCGTCGTGCACGCCATTCTCGATTAAGCCTGCCATGACAGTGCCCCGCGACTTCACACGATACCATGAAGATACATTCATGCCCGGCTGAGACAGACCAGCCATGTCTGCGGTGACCTTCGTAGATGATTGTAAGCTCCATCCTGGAATAACTGATTTGTCTCCTGGCAATGAAACAAGGGCCTCTGCATGCGTTGTGGCTGCATGCCAAAGTCCCACGAGAGCAGCGTATCCCAGCCAGCGATACATCATTGTGACCAGTATTTGTTTCTCAGCTTTCTGCCTTTACGATGTCTTTTCGATTGCGCCGATGGTGCTTGTTAAATATCGTCGATCAAGACAGCGTCGCGTTCGAGCCGCCAAGATGCCTTTGATCCCATGCGATGATACTAGGAAATGTCACGTCGACGATCAATGAATGCACTTCTAAAGCCCATTTGCGCGAGTTTCCATCGCCGCACTCAATCGAGAGTCGGCGAACCCGGAGAACCGTGGATTTCGCCGGCACTGACGAATCGAGAGCGGGGTCGCCCATTCCCATAATTCTCATTGTAAACCATTGAGGAAAATGATTCAGTGCAGAATTTAGAGTTATGGTCACAATTGCCCGTTGTTCTCTCCGGGCCGATCGGATTGAAAGCGTGATCTCTTCGCTGGACTTTCCCGCGCGGGGGACTCAACACAATGGAAAATCATAGTTTAGGGCAATAATGTGTAGGCGATCCGCTCTATGAATGGATCATTCATCGAAAGTAGAACGTATCTAAGTCTTCACTCTCGCACTTGGTTTGTGCAAACTCCCTGTACTAGGCATAGTCAAGAGAGGCTCACTTTGCACGTGAATCATTCTTATACACTACTTTCCAACTTGCCACTCTTCAACCACTCATCTTGTAGCAATCGCCCTACTCAGTACTGGCAAAGGTTTCATCCTCATAGACAGCGCTATTGTTCAACCCGGTGGAACAGACAAATGTCATCTACCCTGTAGGGGGGGAACTGCATGCTCCGGGCCTCCGTTGTCAGTACCAGGGTTAGGAGGTAAGAGCAATTGACTACACTGTCACAGCGGGTGATCCTTGCACTTTCATTCGTGTCATTATCAACTACGGACTGTGGCCAAAGAGATTGCAAAGCTCTGAGAGGGGATCCCAGACAGTGGAGCAGCGTTACGTCCCGGGCATCGACGAGGACGATCTCAAAGGCGGCACAGCCCACGTGGGCGATGTGTCCTCTGCGCAGAGCATAGAATGTGATAGAGCAGAATAGACGGCTTTATGGTCCTCCGTACACCCCGAGAATACCCGTATAGTAATCAGCATGTAGGAGGGGCAGATAAATAAAGCGGGATCCCAGGGGTGCCATTCGCGGAGACTCATGCGGCGCGATCGATCGGGTGATGCCAGAGGAAGATCTGCAGATCGAAGCTTCTCCAATCGCCGACTATAAGCGCGCCGGAATAAGCACGCATGGCGCTTTCAATAAAGCAACTGGGAGAGGCCCGCTCGGTCGATTCTGTCCTTTCTAGCCGACAGCCACTGACGTCTTCTCGGATCTGCCCGATATCTCATCTTTGCAGCAGTCTGAGGAGGGAGTCTGGGGATAGTCTGGGGCAGAGTGTCAGGGCAGCGTTAATAGAAAGTACTAGCAGGAGCAGAGTGTCAAAATAATATCAGCAAGAATTGATTTCCCGTGCAATCTCCTCTTAGCCTCGATCGAAGCGCGCATAGGCGTCGGCACTGTAGGTCAAAGATTGGGTCAGGGGTCCGCTCATAGAACCTGTGCCTTGATTTGAACAGTTTGACCCCGGCTGAAGTATCCCAGACCAGTAGAAAGATGAAGCCACCGGAAGACCACAGAGCGGCCTGGAACCCGATGACGTAGTGCTATCTACAGCAGAAGAAAGCGCGGAGGCAGCCGTCAACAGCATAAATAGAGACATCTGCCCACGCGTCTCTCTTCTCTTCATCACCCCCCCAATCTCTCAGTCTTCTTCCAAAGAATCTTCCTCAACTTCTCAACTTCACAATGGAGACCGTCAAGGTAAATCATCATCGTCCATCTCTACTCTCATCCATCTAACATCAACAGAACGCCGCCAACTACGTTGCCGAGACCGTCCAGGGTGTCGGCGCCGGTGCCTCCAAGGAGGTCAACAAGGAGGTCGCCAAGGACAACGACGCCAAGATCACCACCCGTGTCAGCGCTGCTACGGATGCCCTCGGTGACAAGATCGACCAGACCTCTCACGAGACCAAGGCCGATGTCCACAAGGGTATGGCTCATAGCTCACATAGTAGTGTTCAATACTAACAGACTCGCAGAGGCCGCTAAGCACTAAGCAACTCCATGATTGCCCTACGATCGATCCACGATCGATCAGTGATCGACGAGGCGCAATGTCTCCTCTTCTCTTCTGCATTCTTTCCATGTGGATTCCTTATACTTTAACGATTTAACGCTCAATCCTCATAATAAGATACAATTACCATTCAATCAGCACGCTTCTCTCGTAGAGTAGATCAGCAGGATAAAGTCGCGCTTGTGCAGCCAGCCGCATCCATCGAACCAAAGCAAAAAGAACCATGCCCACGCGTAATGCAAGTTTATTCGCCAGTAAATCATCATCCCGGGTATCTCAGTCCATGCAAAGTCATTCTAGCTCGCCGAAACAGTAAGGTTGACAGCCTCGCAACCGTCCACGCTGCTTGGACCTCCGGGCTTGGTGTAGCGCAGCCATGTGCCGCAGCCTAGTATACCACCGTTAGCTTCATTAAATATCCTTCAGTCGGCGCACTCACTCAGGAAGCCAGCGAAGTTCTCGTTCGTAGATCCGACAGTGCCGTCGTCGGCCACGGTGAAGTCGTCGCCTTGAGGGTGGTCGGTAATCATCACGCGCGGTGCGTCATCTAATAATCTGTTAGAACAATCGCTTCCCATGCGCCTCCATGGGTACATACCTTTATTCTCAAGAAGCGTGATCGCCCACGGGTAAAACGGCGACATGCCGCCATAGTTAAACAGCGATTGAATCTGAGTACCCGTGTCATTTCCCCAGAAAAAAGGCAAGGCGTCAAGATGATTCTCAATCAGCGTCACATAGCTCTCGCTAGTATTGATATTATCGACATCGACATAAAGGCTGGTATCACTCGAGTTGCTCGTCGTTTTCAAATAAAAGGGCGTAAGATGAGGGGTCGCAGTCGCCGCGACGGCAAAAGCGAGCAAGCCAGCGACGATTTTCATTCTGGGTGATGCAGGATGTCTTTTTTTCACTGTGATGAAAGTCGCAAGTCTCCAAGTGCAAGGGGCGAGGTGTTGAGAATGCTGAATCAGGACCCCAGAGCCGCTCACAAAATTCCGCGATCTCCGTTGACCGAGTAATCTCCTGGGGTATGCTCCATCCGCTAACTGCTTATAGCCTCACTAGCGTCAGGCGAGCAGCGCTCCGTCGACCACGAGTGGCTTGTTCATGGTTCCGCCCCGCTAAGGCTCGCTTCAGCCGCGAGTTCGGCATTTGGTTCTTGGGTCCCTATAATTAGGGGCTGCCAAGCCAGGCTGAGCTGGGTCCCGGGCTGGAAATCGTGATGCCTCGTCAAATATGACACTGCGAAGCTGTGGAGCTGGTGATGTGAGGGACCTTATGCATTTTCAAGGATCTCAGAGATTTGCAGGGACGATGTTTACTCGTACGTTCCCTCCTTTTGCGGGGAATTTATGCACTTTACGCATGTCACGTGTGGTCTCATTATGTCAGCAATCCCCTCTTATGCAGCCTTATGCTATCTAGTACAGCGCGTTTGCAGGCGGGGTTGACAGCTCACCTTATCATAAGCTCTTGACAAGCTCAAATCGAAAGTTGCGCGAACATCCTCTAGTCCAATCAAACAAACGCCATGCCCACGTACCAACTATGGATCGCCGGACAGGATAGTCCGGGACAAGGAAGGTAAGTACAACAAGTCCGTATCAGAGCTTGTGCTTATCGGCTACAGCATCGACGTGAGAGATCCCTCCACTGGAGACATGATTGCCAAGTAAGTTTGCATGCTATGGGGGTTTTACCAAATCTCACACTGAGTAGATGCCAAACAGCGTCAAAAGAAGACGTCGACAGAGCAGTCCAGGCTGCCCACGAAGCATACACATCCGGCGTATGGTCACGGTCCAGCAGACACCACCGCGCTGATGTCCTTGATAAATGCGCAGAGCTACTGACTGCCGCATTGCCTAACCTCATTGCTACAGAGGTCCAGCAGACTGGCCGTGTTGTCCGAGAAATGAAGGCCCAGGTCCCATCACTGGTCAAGTGGTTCAAATACTACGCATCAATCCTCCGCGTGGAAGAAAGACCCGTTCTCCCAACAGCAGGGAAATTACATAACTTCGTTGATCGCGTGCCTCTTGGTGTCGTTGCTCAAATCACCCCTTTCAATCACCCCCTTCTGATTGCTGTCAAGAAGGTCGCTCCAGCGCTAGCGGCCGGCAACAGCATTATTCTAAAGCCTAGCGAGTTGACGCCTCTGACTTCTCTTATGCTCGGGGAGATTCTCCACGAGGCCGGTGTCCCCGCTGGTGTGTTCAATGTTTTGTCAGGCACCGGCTACTTGACGGGCAAGCATCTAATCTCAAATCCCCTCGTGAGAAAGGTGGATGTTACCGGCGGAACTAAAGCTGGAAGGGAAATCGGCGCAATTGCGGGGGCGAAGCTCTCGAAATACACTGCTGAGCTAGGTGGTAAGGCCCCATTGGTTGTGTTTGAAAATGCCGATTTAGATGTTGCAGTGAACGGCATTGCATTTGGGAGCTTTATCGCAAGTGGTCAAACGTGCATTGCGAGCACAAGAATCATTGTCCAAAACAGTGTCAAGGATAAGGTTCTGGAAAAGCTTAAGGCTAAAGTGGAAGGCATCACTGCACGCATGGGTGCTCCATCCAACCCAGATTCCATGATGGGTCCATTAATCTCCTTGAATCAGCTCGCCAATGTTACGTGGCTTGTTCAGCAATCTTTAAATAGTCAAAATGCCGAACTCGTTGTTGGCGGAGAAAGAATGGAAGGCACAAGCCCTCTAGATGGTTTCGATTTCACAAACGGATACTTCTTCGCGCCGACAATCCTCAAATCAAGAGATCGCGGTGACATCCGGAAAGCATGGCTCTGGCGTCAAGAAGCATTCGGGCCAGTTATCATCGTCATCGGGTTCGACACTGAGCAACAAGCAATTGAACTTGCGAACGATACAGAGTTTGGACTCGGCGCTGGAATCTGGACAAAGGATCTGTCTCAGGCTTTCCGTGTATCTGAACAGATCGATGCAGGGATTGTCTGGGTCAACACCCACCATCGGAACGACCCGAGTAGTCCGTGGGGAGGTGCGAAGAGTGCCAGTGGCGTTGGAAGCGAGAATGGAATCGATGCATATCACGCGTACACAACTATGAAGAGCACAATCATAAACTACGCCCCTCCTGAAGAATCTCTTGTCACCGATGATTGGTTTGGCGATGCAGCCGAGAAAGTGAGATATGGTTGAGCTGACTGCACTGCAATCCTCGCAGAAGGTGCAGATTGTGATCTAGGGTCAAATAGCAATAGATACAGGAAATCCATATGCATTCCAAAATTCTCGCTTCTCTAGACGGGAATTAATTATTTTAACGATGAAGCATGCTCATCTCGGAGGAGCATGAAGTCCACAGCCTCAAATTGACGACACTGGATACCAGCACTATGCTCATTGACGTCACTTTGCACCTGCAGAAGTCGTGTTCAACGCATTTCGATACGAGGCTATAGATTAGCATGCATGATCCAATCATTTAAACACCCGTGTAACCTCTTGTCCACTGTATGAATGAGATTTCCTCCATTCTACGAATGAGTCTCGTCTCACTAGGCAGAAAGCTATTAGCTCACTGAAACCCTTTTCTTCATAATTTAATATTTCCAATAATATTCGAGCATTTTAAACCCCGTATAAGATCTAAGTGGTATTTCTGCGACATCCCGGTACTCCGAACGTCAGCAGTCACTTCCCCCACATCCAGACGATCAGAGCGGGGAACCATGCCTAGAACTAATCGCCAAATAACGAAAGAGAGGGGAAATCCAGCCACCAACTAGATTAATCAGATGGCCGAGTCTACGCAGAGGAGGGGTCGCACTACTTGCCGACACTCTTAGGTGCTGTGCCTCGGTGTCGGTTATGTCTTTACTATTAGAAGCGTATATGCGCGCTCATACTGCTAAATAGCAGTCAAACTCCAAGCATCTAAGCAAATATTATCGTAATGGGTTCAATGACACCACAGTACGACATTCCAACCCACTGCAAAGCTGGCGTGGTTGTCAATGAAGGACCCGACTTCCATGTGGAAGTGCAAAGCGTCCCAGTTCCTGAGCCTGGTAATATCTAGCAGTGCTACAAAGACGAAGAAATGTGTTAACGTATACCAGGCCCCGATGATGTCCTTATTCGCCTGAACTTCACGGGTCTTTGCGCATCAGACATCCATCTGATGCAAGGAGATCTTGGAACTCCGCCTATGTCATCCTTTGGCTGCCGCTCTCCCGGCCACGAAGGCGCGGGCGTGGTAGTCAAGGTAGGGGCAAATGTGAAGAATTTCAAACTAGGAGATCGAGCTGGAATCAAACCGCTACTCGATACCTGCCACGCTTGTACACTCTGCTGGGACGATAAAGAGACCTACTGTCCCAAGGCGGTTCATACAGGATTGATGGCAACCGGTAGGCTATACATACCCGATAACCCGTGGACTGTATTCTAACATCTCATTTTCTAGGAACTTACCAGCAATACCTCGTCTCCCCAGCCCGATATGCCTCACCCATTCCAGACGGCGTTCCCGACGAGATCGCCGCGCCAATAATGTGCAGCGCAAGCACAATTTTCCGCTCCCTATTCGAAGCCAACCTCCGAGCAGGCTCCTGGGTAGTCTTCCCTGGCGGCGGAGGCGGCGTAGGAATCCAAGGTGTTCAACTCGCCAAAGCCATGGGACTGCGACCCATCGTGGTCGACACGGGAGACTCCAAACGCGCTCTAGCACTAAAAATGGGCGCCGAGGCATTCGTAGATTTCAAAGAATCGCCTGACTCAGCAGAAGAAGTGATCGGAATTGCCGACGGGGTCGGAGCGCATGGAGTCTTCATTACTGCGCCTGCAGCTTACAAGACCGCGGTCTCTTTTGTGGGGAACCGGATCGGGTCGATGGTGATGTGCATCGGGCTTCCGCCGAAGGGTTCAATGCTACTTGGAGCGGACCCTTGTGAATATATCTTCAAGAATCTGAGCATTAAGGGCACTATGGTGGGCAGTCGGAGGGATACTGCTTGTGCGCTGGATTTTGCGCGACGAGGGCTGCTCCACCAAATCTGCGAGGTTTACCCCATCAATCGTCTTCCTGAGGCTGTGGAGAAACTCCGGCGCGGGGAAGTCGCAGGACGCATTGTGATCAAGTTCGACTGGGAGGAGTAGTCTAGTTCACATTATGCAGTGTATAGTAATATTTATTTCTGATTGCTTTCTAAATACTATCTGCAAGTCCTTGCACGACTTCTGAACACCCCTACCCCCACGCTCCGGACTCTCCACATCCCGTGGAGAATACGGGGTCATCTCGAGTGCAACCAACCCCGGATCTAGCAATCCCCGTCTGCCGATCTTGTACCTTTCAGGGTTTTGGACGACGCCATCTTTAGAGTTCAGGGCCATGACTACACTATTACAGAAGGTGGGAGGGCTTTGTTCCCGAGATTTATCCGATTCTCTGTGGGGCCTACAGTACGACTCATGGGATATTAAGTCCGTTCTTAAAGGGGTCTTATAAGGAGGAGTTCCTGTTTCCAAGGTTTTGCGTCAATTTGCATTCCTCCCCGAGTCATGTCTACTTGTGTGTTTTTGGCAGCCCTGGCCCTGGGTGCAGGTGCACAGGAGCTGTATATCACAACGACTGGTCCCGGTGCTCGGCCACAGTGTACTGCGAAGGCTAGCACGCCGAGTTATTTCTTCCAGCCTTTCTCGTATACGCTCAACGAGACTGTC
Organism: Tympanopsis confertula; assembly: GCA_026745395.1. NCBI lineage: Eukaryota > Fungi > Ascomycota > Sordariomycetes > Coronophorales > Scortechiniaceae > Tympanopsis > Tympanopsis confertula. The sequence continues at coordinate 72,491 of JAOYNU010063103.1, read as the reverse complement.
AGGTATGTCTCGATATTCCCATGAGTTCCACTGCTCTCCTAGCTAATTGATGTTAGATATGCAACCTCAGTCCCTTCGCCGACAACTACCAGGAAGTATGCAGCTGCCCCCACAGAAGCAGCAAAGCTGATTACCAGCTTGTCTACGACTACCTGGGGAAGTTGGCTTCCTGGCCACACTGCCGTAGCTGCCACTGATACGGATGAGCCCTATGGCCAAGCTGCCTGGTCATCAATGTGGTTGAGTGCTGATTTGCAAAACTACGTAAGTCCTCGAGTCTCGATGCATATCATTGCAACTCTAATGAAGATACTAATGCCATTTAGACAACGACGGGTATGTACTCCACTACTGTTAGCCCAACTCCTGTGCCAAGCAGCGAGCTTGTCCTTCCACCAAAGGATTATTTTGGCCCAACCGACTGCTATGACTTCCCTGATGACTTCGTTTTCGGTCTTGCGGGAAGTGCGGCGCAAATTGAAGGCGCAATTGGCCTCGAAGGGCGGGGCCCCTCTCTTCAAGAAAAGTTGATCTCAGACGACGAGCCAAAGGACTACGTGACGAACGAAAACTATTTTCTTTACAAACAAGATATACAACGGCTGGCAGCTATGGGAGTTGAATATTATAGCTTCACTATTCCCTGGTCGCGAATCCTGCCATTTGCCCTGCCTGGCACTCCGGTCAATCAGCAAGCTATCGATCACTATAATGATCTCATTGAGACTGTTCTTGATGCTGGGATGCAACCAATTGTCACAATGCTTCACTTCGACAGTCCTCTTCTGTTTGTCGCCGGTGATAACATAAGTGGGTATTCAAATCTCCTCGTATCACAGGACTTATCTAACGTATTTCCCTTCAGCACGGCGCCCGGATATTGGATACAACAATGCAGGCTATCAAAACGAGACCTTCGTCGATGCGTAAGTATTTTGATGGAATAGAAAGATCATCGCTGACGCTGTTACTGGCAGATTCGTGAACTATGGAAAGGTCCTCTTGACTAATTTTGCCGACCGAGTCCCCATTTGGGTCACCTTCAACGAGCCGCTCCTTTATTCCTTCAACTTCCAAGGAGCTGACAATGTCGTGCATGCTCATTCTCAGGTATACCGTTTCTACCATGAAGAATTGAAAGGCACAGGCAAAATCGGCATCAAGTTCAACGACAACTTCGGAGTCCCCAAGAACCCTAAAAATGCAAGCCATGTTGATGCGGCAAATCGATTCCAGGACATGCAGCTTGGAATCTTTGCCAATCCAATCTTCCTTGGAAAGCAATACCCAGACTCTGTGCTGAAGTCTCTACCAGGCGCACGGAAGCTAAATGGTTCAGAGCTGGCGTACATGAAGAACACATCCGATTTCTTCGGCATCGACCCGTACACAGCTACTGTTGTTTCTCCTGCTGATGAAGGATACGAAAGCTGCACTGCCAATAGATCCGCCTCTAACACGCTCTACCCGTACTGCGTGAATCAAGAGACTCGCAATGTATACGGATGGAACATCGGGTACCGCTCGGAGTCATATGTCTACATTACCCCGACTTAGTGAGTCTTACTTCTGTCATTAAAAGTATCCCCAATCCATCTAACATCCTGCAGCCTCCGTGAATATCTATTTGCCATCTACAATACCTGGCGCAAGCCAGTGTTCGTCTCAGAGTTCGGCTTCCCCGTCTACGCAGAAAGCGACAAAGACCTTCCCGATCAATTGTTTGATTCGCCTCGCAGCATCTACTACTTGTCATTCATGTCCGAAATCCTCAAATCCATCTATGAAGATGGTGTCCATGTAATGGGCGCTCTGGCATGGAGCTTCGTCGACAACTGGGAGTTCGGAGATTACACTCAGCAGTTTGGCATTCAAGCAGTCAACAGAACTACTCTGCAGCGTCATTACAAGAAGAGTTTCTTTGATTTGGTGGATTTTGTCAAGACTCGCCAACCGAGTAAGAAATAGAAGCCGTTCGGCGGTTGTTCATAGCGACAATTCTCACTCACCACTTGCCTACTTGCCTATTATAACTAAAGAACTAAATCACTTACTCTTAGTGAATCAAACCAACTATGTACCCATAAATAATTTAGCTCGTAACCTTATGGATGCTTGCTTGGTGTCTTCGAGTATTGTAGTCTATCTGAGTCACGTGATTATTCCCCACGCGGCCAAATAATCGCGATCGCGCTCACTTGATCTACACCTCCAACTCCGCCCATTCGAGTCTGCGGTTGACATCCAGTTCAAGAGACGAGCGCTTTGGGTGGAGCTCGCTTTACAACATGGCCGATTCTTTTACACTTCCCTTGCGCTCCGTGGTGGAGCAAGAGGACCACCCCGACACCTTGCCCGTCGAGATTGCCCAGATCAACAACCAATGGGGCTCTTTTCGAGAGGTCAACGAAGATAGACTCCAAGAGAAAATTGCTGAAGAAAATGAGCATCAAGGAGCGCCACCATCAGACGGGGAGGATGAAGAGGCGGAGCTCGACTCAACTGAGCGCCGCGATCAGCTGTACAAGCGGCGCGCCGAGATTGCTCAATTCGCTGGGTAGGTGACTATACAGCCCGCTTCTTGCCCTCAGGTGACTAACTGGGCTGTGTTCTTTTAGACAATCGCATACAGAAGCTTTGTTCGCCCTCGACTTCATATCCCTGCTCCTGTCGAAGCATGCCCCGCGACAAGCCGAAACCTCCATGTCTGCTTTCCTCAAACAACTCGCACCCCTCGGCTCTCTCAATGCAGACGTTGTCAACCCCCCGGCGAAAAGCGAAGAAGCTACAAAGGACGTTGCAGCTGTGTCTAGAGGGTGGAGAATTCAGAACTTCAATTCCGCCTCGACGAAGCTATTAGATGCCGCATCACGACTCGAGTCCGAGGTGAAATCCGAATCTCGTTACTGGGACGAAGTGCTCGCTGTGAAGGAGAAGGGTTGGAAAGTCTGCAGGCTGCCACAGAATCGACAAGTGCTGGGGGTTCAATATGGGTTCATGGAAGCCACTCCTGTCTTCCGAGATCGCGGTCTGGCTTCGTTGCGGCGATCTGAGAATGGGAAACTGGTACTGGACAAAGGATTGGTTCCGACTGGCTCTCGGTTCGTTCGCGTTCGAGTAAAACAAGGCCCAAATGTCTATACCAGCTCCAAGCCATCTACGCAGACTTCCAGTGACCCGGACTCGGTTGAATTCCAAATCTTTCAAGCCCGTGATTCTGTCTTCGAGGAGGAGCTCTTCCACGAGCTGGTTCGGGAGGCTAGAGCCATGGCAAGCTCCGGTGTTACAACACGTCAAGATCATATCTGCGTTCCTGCTTCCGACGACATAGAAGTTCTGTTGGATCTTGTGGATGCAAATGACGCTCGCAATGGCAATGATCAAGACTCGGAAAATCCAGATAATTTACTCGCACATGGCCTTGCTCATGCAATCCGTATCCTCCTGACCTTTGCCCACCGGCAAAATCTCCGTCGCCGTACACAAGTTCCAGTGCCGCTCACGCCTAAAAAACGAATCAACCTCGAATACCCTTTGCTACGTCCTGCCCTGGCCTACTTCCGACACTTGTCACATGTGCGATGGCTTGAATCATTCCTGCGCGATATCTACGGCGTTTTAGAGGCCTCTGGCCTCAAGACCCCTGGGTTTACCGCGAACACGTTCATAAACGATGCTGTGAACCACGTTTCCTCCTCCGAATCAAATTTGGACGCTCTTTTGCAAAGCTCCTTACTCCCTGTCAAATCGGTCTTTCATGGAAATCTCATCGGCTCTGGTAGCTTTGACATTACAATCCGCACAACATTCTTGGCGCCTCCTTTTGGAACTGCCTACAACGTAACACTCAGTCCTCCCGCGCCCTTTGGCCTCAAACCGCCTGGCATTCTGGGCCTTAGGAGTGAAGTCGAGGCTGCGATTACGCACACTCTCCTGCTTGACGTTATCCAGTCAATTTCGTCCCAACGGCAAGCCGCAGAAGAGAAGAAGTCGCCTTCGTCAGAAAGCCCATCCTGGGAGGCAACCTACCCCCACCTTGGCGAGCTAAAATTCACACCCAATCCAGGACATTTCAAGAAAATGAAGGTCTCTCTGTCTCGGCAGGAACTGTCTCTCTCCGTTTCCAAGATGCGTAAATTCGATGGGCTTGGCCAGGTCGAGACAAAATCGGAGCAGCCAGCACCGCATGTATGGACTTGCCATGCCTCACAGGGTCCTAAAGAGCCTTCTATAACGAAATTTGCCGCCTCTCAAGCCTCATGATTCTCTTCACCCTCATGATTCAAAGCAGCTACTGCTGCATATCACAACACATCTCCCTGCAATCTCGGCCGGGATAGACATGAAACCCTTCACAAGACCTACAATTCTCTGGCATTCTCTGGCATCTGACAGGCGTTAATTAGCATATACCCTTCATCAATTTAAATCAAAATTTATGCTTTCAAGTTCTACGTGGCAGCAATGTTCGTGCACAAAGAATTTCGTACTTCAGCTATATCTACACCCGTTCTTTCGGCTCCGTAAGATTGCTGTTCTTGCCTTTTGAGGCTAAAGCTTGGAAGTCAATGCACCAATCGACTCGGAAGTCGCAAGAGTACCCTGCAGCCGCGCTTCACTCAATTCATAAGCCCCAGGAAGCCAACTGCTCGTGCTCTCTCCGAGAATCTTCGAGACAAGCGCTTCTCCGCTCATGAGGCAGTTAGCCATGCCATACCCATTGAAAGCCGCAGCAATCCATTCTCCATTTCCACCACGACCAGTCAGCGACGACGGAATCCGTCCGATGAGAGGCAGTCCATCTGCTGAGAATCCCATAATGCCGCTCCATGAACTCACCAACTTCCATTGAGAGTTGAGCTTTTGACCGAAGAACTCAGGAAGGATTGACTGGAGATGTGCCACGGACTTCTCGCCCACGAAGCTGTCATCTGCGGATAAAACATCTTCAATTCGAGCATTTTCTCCGCCAAAGTAGTAATAGCCTGTCTTTGCGCTCTGGCCTAGATAATAAAGTCCATGGCCAGATTCCTTAGTGCTCGGATCGTATGCTGGTGGGTAGTGAAAGCCCCAGGAGACACGTTCACCCTGGTTAGGCACAGATTTTCCAGGGTCTTGCACAGTCATTGTGCCTTTGAAAGGGTGGATGTGACCTCGAAGCTTTGGAATCAGGTGCCCAGTGTAGCCATTTGTGCAGTATATCACCTTCGCTGCTCGCGAAGGACCGCGGGGTGTCTGAAGAGTATATGGAAACACAGATGTGATTGGTGTCACAAAATTGGAGTCATTGATGACTGATGTGACAGGCGTTTGCGTCTCAATTGTCAGCCTGTTGGGATATTTCTTCAAAAGATCCGCAAAGATCTTTGTGACGAGTCGATATGGCCAAACAGTTCCTGCAGGGAGCAAAGCCCCGCCTGCTGCCCCATGGATTCCATAGTCCTTTCGATGTCAATTTAGAAATTTACAATCAATGTAAATGGACCAACCTTAATGAGAGATTCCTTATCCAGTATCGTATACAGCCCCTTCCAAGAAGGATTATCCGACTCCAATTGAGCCAAACTTCGCTTGAATTCTTCAAACTTGTCCTCGGTTAGAAACGCCCGCAACTTCTTCACTCGCTGCATCTCGCTCAATTCTTCCGCGTCGTATTCCTTTATCAGTTCCTGCATTTTCTGCAAGTTCCGGAATGTAAAGGATACAATCTTGCCCGCCATCTCGGCACCATGGGCCGAGGCTAGATGGGCGTATTCCTCGCCGACATTAGCGGCCATTTGTCCGCCATTTCGCCCTGTTGCGCCAGAACAGAGTGTTCGGGCTTCAAAGATCGTAACTGTTGCCGAGGGATGGTGCTCTAGGAGATTTTTGGCTACTGACAGGCCAGTGATACCTGACCCTATGATGGCAAAGTCTCTCTCTGTCGGCAGTGTTGGAGACTGGACTTGAGCGAGGGAATGCGGGACATGTTGCCAATAGGACTGAGTAGGGTTTTGGCGAGGGAGGCCTGGGTCAGCGATTACCAGCTTGGAAACTTTGCGGTGTTTTCATTAGCTTGTTGAATCGTATGATGGGATGGTGTTCAGTAGGTTGAACGAGCAACGGCGACCTACCGAGTTTCTTATTTGGCTCCATGATTCTGATTTCAATTGTTGTATGCTGCTGAAAACGAAATACGGAGCTCTATCCTGTAGAAAGCATGCATAATGTAAGATTGCTTCGCAGATTAAATCTCAGGCGTGCGGGGTTTATCTTATCGCGGGATACACATGCCTCGTTAGGAAGATGCGATACCGTCCAGCCGGCAATGCGCAACACTATGATTATTGACATGATATCGTGAATCGTGTACCAGATAAAGTTGCTTGATACTTGAAGATTCAACATTGGGCTATATTATGTACCGTTTATAGAGACCAGGATTGAGCTGGTTCATCAATCGAGGAGCTACCTATCAAAAGAGGTATATTTGGTACTTGTCAGATGCAAAATTTACAGGCGATTATGCTTTCACTCCACACATTATCTGTTCTAAAATTAAATGCCAATTCAGCGAGAACGAGAGTCTGCATGGCTTGCGGGTCCTCTTACCCTGGGAAGCGTTTGTTGCGGGCAAGGCATGTCTACCCGGGAATGAAGGCCAGTGACGGTGCGCTATTTCAAGTGCTTGATCTTGTTCAACAAAGGATCAACATGCTTGGAATCTTCAATGACGTTTTCCGGGGGATCGACATGCGTGCCTCGAGTGGGCACCCTGTATGGATGTAAGCCAGCAGGAAGTACCATCCTCGGGTGTTTTTTACACAGTAAATCCTCAAATTAAAGACTTCTCTAAGTAGCAGTCAGAGTCGAGCGAATTACAATCAGATAATTCCTCGGTAGATTTAGACAAAGGTTTGTTGTTGGTATGTCTTTACCAAACTGCAGTCACATTCCAGCTCACATTCCACGGCGAAGCGATGCCATGCTTTCTGAGCGGGTAGAAGAATGCACAAGATTTATTGTTATTTTTGTTTTAGCACTTGATTCTGTTCTTCATATAACTCTTCACCCCTCTTCATTACCACTATACCAAGAATCACATTCAAATCAATCATTCATCATGAAGTTCTCTCTCCTCGCTTTCGCTCTTTTCGCGACCGTCGGTCTTGCTCAGAAGACTTGCACACCAAGCTTCGATTACTGCTCCGATCTGCTCATCAAGTCCAAGGGTATGAATAATCGCACATATTACATTTCAACAGTTCCCATCTAACAAGATCATAGGTTTCACCGAAGCTGATCTCAAGGATGTGCTGAAGGGTACTGATTTGGAGGATACGCCCTTGAAGAACGTGTTGTTCCACTGCAAGAACCCGGGTGACGTTGGGCACCCCAAGCTGTGCTCTAGCGGATGTCAAGATCCAAAGACAGAGGGCAGTCACTCATGCGCTGCGTAAGTCTTATAATACAAAGGGTATCAGACTCGGGCGCTAATTATGAAACAGCTAAATTGCCACGCATGCTATCCTATTCTTTGAAGCATATACATTCAATATAAGAATTCATTCCAATTTCCAAGTACTTCTATAGATTTTTGCGCAAGATCTGAAAAGTCCACTGGACCGGGTTAATCATTGGAGCCTGATCCACTACCATTCAACCCCACTACCATCGTAACCATGGCGCTTCCCTGCTGGAGGAACTTCCCAGCCCTCAACTTGGATGTTCTTAAATTTCCCGGTATCCTGAGGGCCAGTGCTGTGAATAATGTCCAAAGTCTTCTCGGCGCCAACTTCGACGGGAAGATCAGCGTACTGTGAACCCAGATCGGTTCGGAGCCACTTAGAGTAGTCAGTTATTGAGATATTCGCATGATCATGTGGACGAGCACAAGGATTTTAACTCACGCCGGGGCTTATCGCAAGGAAAGTAAATCCCTCATCCTTGTACTTGTAGGAATTTTGTACGGTCAGCATGTTAAGGGCTGCCTTCGTGATAGCATAAGAAGGGCACGTTTGGGGCTGGTAGTCCTGTGCTCTGGCGATTGAACCAAGTGTTGTCGAGCTATAAACCTATTAGAAACAGAAACCCGCAACAACACAATATATCCTTACATGTTGATGACGATCTTCTTCTCACTCTTACGGAGAAGAGGAATGAATGCTTGTGTCACAATATGAACAGACGTAACATTTGTGTGGAAAAGTCCATCGAGGTTCTCGGGGTCACTATCGAGGTCATTTGAGTTAGAGTAGATTCGTAAAATGTAGTGTGCTTTTCTTACACTCCCTCGATGCCATTGGGTATCCAATCCGCGGCACCAGCATTGTTGATGAGATAGTCAAGACCTTTTCCTTCCAGTTTGCGCTCTACTTCACTGGCAGCATTATGGGCATCCTCCTTGACACCAACGTCAAGCTTGATGACCTGAATGCGCCCTTTGGAAGCGGCTGCAAGCTCTTCAAGCTTCTCCGGGTTGCTGGATCGAGCTCCTGCAAAAATCACACCCACCTCAGTAGCTGGCTTAGCTGCGAGCTGTGCAACAAATGTGAATCCCAGGCCTCGCGAGGCACCTGTTACCAAATAAGAAGCCATGACCACTGAAGATATTTTGTTGTGATGACGGAGTATGCTGTTTTAGCAGAATGGTGCGAGGAAGTTAAAGATATTGTAAAGGAACTTTCGACCGTCTTATACTAATGGAAATCATTAATCTCCGCTTAATCCCGCCATGGCATCAATACTGAGGTCCATGACACGCTAATGCTACGACCGTTCATTGGCAGGTCTTGTGGAACTGCCAATGCTTCGGAGGATTTGTCAAACAAGGTTTATCCAGGGGCTCGGTGCCACGGATTTAAGTCAATATACTGCTTTTTACTGAGTAGAAAGCTTAGAAATCAGCTCGAATTCTGCTATCTGGTTCCAAAACCTTTTGATCTATGGAAAAATGTAGCCTGAGGCGGCAAAACTGCCTAAAATGATCGGGATCCCGAGCTAATGTGGTTTAGCGGCGGAGATAAAGCTTCCTCACCTGCGGGTTAATAATGCATGCAGGCGATCTCTGTCCGCTCCGCTCCGTCATTTCCATTTGCTCGGAAGCCTAGACAAACTATCATTTCATGTGTCTTCTGAAGTATCCCTAGCTTGAGTTTATCAAACAGCCTGGAATTGATTTCAATTATGCACTGGGGTTTACATGATAGAGAGAATCGTCGAGTAATTGAATGATCCTCGCCGGTGCAACTTATTATTTCCCAAAAGATCTTAAATTCATAGATGGAATAGAAAAACGAAAATATTATGCTTATTGTAACATCTTTATGCAAGTAATACATCATATAATACAGATCCGAGCCTCCTACTTATAGGCATATTATACTCGTTCGGTCATGGGGAGCTGGGTCTGACCCTCATGGAAAGTCCCATTCTCCATCGCGGCCTCTTCATGGTAACCATTGCTCGTGGGGTCGACATGGGCATCGCGTGAATAGCTCCAGCTGTCTGTTCCAAGGGTGCTTGGGAAACCATATCCTCGAATAAAAGCTCTCCGAGAAGTACGTGGTCCCCAAGCCCATCCTGCTCCGCGGTTAATGGGCAGGTGATACATGCGGAAGCCGAACCAAGCGAAGAAAATACCGATGGCGGATCCAAACAAGATGTCAAAGCCGTGGTGTCGGAAATCGAACCACCGAGATGCAGCGATGAAGCATGCAGTCGCGGTAGGGACGAATGCAAGCACCATCATTAGGACTGGTGGGGCAGCACCTCGAGCACGAACGGAGAGTCGATCTTCGGTGTCAATTTCATCTTTGACAGGGTGTGTTGATAGATAAGGGAAGCCGACAGAGAACTTGGCAGCAAACCACAGAGTCAAATATCCAAGACCTGCGAAAGCGACTGTATAGTAAATTAGCATGAGAAATCAAAAACGAGTTTCAAAAGAGACGTACAAGATGAATGACCACTAGGGAAACTAGAGAACCCATCGATCTTCAGAACATCGGTCTTCGTCTGGCAAATATCCCAGGAGACCAGGGATGGAGCATCTCGCACCGAGCCACCCAGTCCACCAACCACATAATCTGCAATATTTGACAAGTCTGGGTTGCAGCGCGCCAACAGATCAGGGCGCGGTTTGCCGATCAAGACTTTCAGCCCTTGCGTAGACATCCATGCGCCCGCAAGTGCAACTGCCAAACCCATCCATCCCGCGTTCCATTCCCAAAACTTGCGACGAAGGACTTGAGAAACGGAGGGCTTCGCGCCTGCAGGTGCAGCAGTTCCTGGGACAACTGCCCAGGCTCCGAGCAGGATGATCACTGCCGGGGCGAATATTGAGACCAGGATGAGAGTCTTTGTTGTGACGGTTTCATTTTCAGTGTAGGGGAACGAGATCGTTGGGTCTGATAAGGAGAAGGGATGGTGATTTGGCTCTTGTTTGTAGAAACCGTATCCGATCAAAGCGACACCACTAGACGCGAGAATCGTTAGCTAACTCCAGGACAGAGAAAACGAGGGGCCTCGCGCGTACATGATAAAAACCCAGTCCACTGCATACGAAAGCACGACCAGCTTCGAGATGCGCGCCAGCAATTGTTTGGGGTCGATGTTGGCCATTGTCGCCGAATCGCCAGGCGTGGAATCGAGTTCGCGCCGGCTTCTATACTGAAATTGTTGAGTTGGGTCTCGACCGTTCCAATCAATGACGTGAATTGCCTTCTGATGTCGCCCCTGGATGGCGAGGGAGAGGTCTGGAATGCAGGTCGGGAGAAGGCAGAGTTAAATAAAGGCGGTTGCCACGAGCATACCCAAAAAGGGGCCCTTCTCGCGATGGCCCCTCGTGACGTTTTGCGGGCGGCTGAGCGCGGCTGCCGATCGTGGTTCATTAAGCGCTCGATCTGCGAACACTTCTGCCTATACCGCGTATCAAATACCCTCCTAGCGTGTCAGCACGTCTATAAATACAGCACTGAGCGCCACATTTACCCTTGTCATTATTTCGTACAGCGTGTTCGTTCCCCCAGTCGAATTGACCCCAGCATGTACATCGCCTCCTTGCCAAGCTCCTTGGGGGCGCCAAGATCCCAAATCTGGGCTTTCGTCATAGTACCGTTACCATAGCGAGATTACTTCGCATCTTCATAAATTGGAGATCTCGTGGATAACAACTGCGGAGTACAGTATAGTGAGAGTGATTTTACACTAGTAGAGTTTAGTTGCAGGAGCAGTGTGTTACAATCAGCCTCGGCGCCTACAACGTGTAACAGATACCACAGCGATTGACAGGGGTAATAGATCAATCAGAACTAATCCAGATTTATCGTATCTGCCTTGATAAATGGGTTTGCAGTCGCTTTAATGGCCTGGTCAAAATGTTATGTGGGCCTGCAGCATCTCACCGTGGTGGCGCCGCGGCTAGAGTCAACATTTAACCAAGACATCCTACGCAGCAAGACTGACTACTTTTCTACTCAACATAATCAGACAGATAATATTAAACCCAATATCTCACTAAAATAAGCAAATGAGCTATTAAAAGCATGCGCCCTGAAACATTTGAATACAGGAATATGCTCACCGGTCGGTGGGCAGACCAGAAGTATATATCGACGAACCACATTGGAGGGATTCAACATTTGAATGTTGGGTCCACTGGGAGCAATTCTGCATTTATTCCAGCTTTAGAACATTTGAGCCTTGGGAAGATCTGTGGCTCAACAGACAGCTGGGACTGACGCAAATACACATGCAAGTGCGAAAAGAGCGTGTACAAAATCTAGGGTTGCGTGGCCTAGAGTTGAAGTTCCTCGAATGCCGCCGATGTGTCGGATCTTTACGAGTTTGGATTCAGACCAAAGAGTAGAAGTACGGGCGCATTTCAAGAATGATCATGATCAAATCATCATGAGATCACAACCGAATTGAGCTATCTCGAAACTAGGAATGGTGCTGGTCCAATGCTTCCGGGGTATTTACTCGGGCGGCCACCAAGTATAGTACTGCAACGGCAAGCAGCAGACCGGGCAACGTGGATCTCGGGCCGATGGATACGCGTACAAGTGGAACCATCAATGCAGGAGCGGGCAGACACGGATTGATGTCTCCCCACGTAGAGAACCCCGCGGCCGTTGAGTTCCACTGTGAGGGATTGTCCCATATCACCACTGTATCTCAATGAACAGGTGCACAGAGGAAGAGCATCTCACGCTGCCACTATTGTAAGAACCACAAACAGGCCAAACACAGAACACGTGACTTATCCCGCCGCTAGTCCCAATAAAGTAATACACGGTGACATCATTGCATGATCTTTTTTTGCTTCTGCGAGTCTTCGAATTGACGGCCAAACGCAGGCTTGATTGCGCCGAGGGACCCCAAATCTCCTAAAGAACCCGGCCACCAGACCCTATCCCGCGGCTTTTTCCTGCTGCGAAGATCCGGTTTGAAATTGGAGGATATCATTCGTGTCTGTGACGACACTGAATCACCCCACTTCTTATTTGGGACACCGGATTTGGTGCAACCCCTCCACTCCCGGGCTGCTTAGCTCCGCGCATGGCTTTTTCTAGAGGCCTCAGTCCCGGGTTTTCTCTTCACATTTCACCAAATACTTTGATTCACCATGGAGCCTCCTAAGGTCCCTGTCGAGCCGCCCAAGAAGCGTCGCATTGGTGTGCTCACCTCTGGTGGTGATGCCCCCGGCATGAACGGCGCCGTGAGGGCCGTGGTCCGTATGGCAATTCACACTGGATGCGAGGCCTACGCTGTTTTCGAGGGTTATGAAGGTCTGGTCAATGGCGGCGACATGATTCGCCAGTTGCACTGGGAGGATGTCCGTGGATGGTTGTCGCGCGGTGGTACTTTGATCGGATCGGCGCGTTGCATGGCCTTCCGCGAGCGCGCAGGTCGTCTTCGTGCTGCTAAGAACATGGTTCTGCGCGGTATCGATGCGCTGGTCGTCTGCGGTGGTGACGGTAAGCTCACCAATCTTCTAGTCGCCAATACTGAACTGATGCTAATTTGAATGACTTGTAGGTAGTTTGACCGGTGCAGACGTCTTCCGTGCAGAGTGGCCAGAGCTTCTGTCTGACTTGATCGCCGCGAAGGAACTGTCCAAAGAACAAGTCGAACCTTACAAGGTCCTGAACATCGTCGGTCTTGTCGGCTCAATCGATAACGACATGTCCGGCACTGACGCTACTATCGGATGCTACTCGTCACTGACCCGAATTTGTGACGCCGTCGACGATGTCTTCGACACTGCCTTTTCACACCAGCGTGGTTTCGTCATTGAGGTCATGGGTCGTCACTGCGGTTGGCTTGCCTTGATGTCCGCCATTAGTACTGGCGCAGATTGGCTGTTCATCCCCGAGATGCCCCCGAAGGATGGCTGGGAGGATGACATGTGTGCCACCATCACCAAGAACCGCAAGGAGCAAGGCAAGCGCCGGACAATCGTCATCGTGGCTGAGGGAGCTCAGGACCGTCAACTCAACAAGATCTCGAGTGACACCATCAAGGATATCCTGACCCAGCGTCTGGGCCTGGACACCCGTACCACTGTTCTCGGCCACACCCAGCGTGGTGGTGCCGCTTGTGCCTATGACCGATGGCTTTCCACTTTGCAGGGTGTCGAAGCTGTTCGCGCCGTGCTGGAAATGTCCCCAGAGTCCCCTTCACCTGTCATCACCATCCGAGAGAACAAGATTCTCCGCACCCCTCTCATGGACGCTGTGCAGCTGACCAAGGATGTCACTGCTAAGATCCAAGCTAAGGAATTTGGCGCCGCCATGGCTGAGCGCGACGCCGAGTTCAAGGAGTACTACGATGCATACCGCAACACTGCCACCCCCGATCACCCCAAGATGAAGATCACCGCCGATAAGAAGATGCGCATCGGTATCATCCACGTCGGTGCCCCTGCCGGTGGTATGAACCAGGCTACCCGAGCTGCTGTCGCATACTGTCTGACCCGTGGACACACACCACTGGCTATTCACAATGGATTCCCTGGCCTCTGCCGACACCATGACGACAGCCCCGTGAGCTCCGTCCGGGAGGTGAAGTGGCTGGAGTCGGACAGCTGGGTGAACGAGGGTGGATCTGACATCGGTACCAACCGAAGCCTTCCCGGAGATGATCTGGAGGGCACCGCCAAGTGCTTTGAGAAGTACAAGTTCGACGCCTTGTTCGTTGTCGGTGGATTCGAAGCATTCACTGCAGTCAGCCAACTCCGCCAGGGTCGCGAGAAGTTCAATGCTTTCAAGATCCCGCTCGTTGTGCTGCCAGCGACCATTTCCAACAACGTTCCCGGAACCGAATACTCTTTGGGTAGCGACACTTGCTTGAACACCCTGATCGACTTCTGCGATGCCATCCGCCAGTCTGCCTCTTCTTCTCGTCGCCGTGTCTTCGTTATCGAGACCCAGGGCGGAAAGTCCGGTTACATTGCCACCACCGCTGGACTGGCTGTCGGCGCTGTCGCTGTCTACATCCCAGAGGAGGGTATTAACATCAAGATGATCTCCCGAGACATTGATCTCCTCCGTGACAACTTTGCCCGGGACAAGGGCGCAAACCGTGCCGGCAAGATCATCTTGCGCAACGAGACCGCCTCGTCTACCTACACAACACAGGTGATCGCTGACATGATCAAGGAAGAGGCCAAGGGCCGCTTCGAGTCTCGTGCCGCTGTGCCTGGACATTTCCAGCAAGGTGGCAAACCATCGCCCATGGACCGTGTCCGTGCTCTGCGCATGGCCATCAAGTGTATGCAGCACATTGAGTCCTACGCTGGCAAGAGCAAGGGCGCCATTGCCGACGATCCTTTGTCAGCTACTGTCATCGGTGTGAAGGGCTCTCAAGTCCTCTTCTCTCCAATGGGCGGCGAGACAGGCCTCGAAGCAACCGAGACCGACTGGGCCCGCCGCCGCCCCAAGTCCGAATTCTGGCTCGAATTGCAGGACGTCGTCAACATCCTGTCTGGTCGTGCCTCTCCAACCGCCGACGAGACATGGTCCTGCTACGAAAGTACGTAATCAACAAACCTCAGACAACAGCCTCGGTCAATCGACTTTCGCTACGCGCGGCAAGGGTGATCTTCAATTCGATGTATTAATCTTTATCCTCTCATTCATCAGATTCAGCGACCGCTCGCTCTGTCCCCAGCACTCCATGAGCAATCCCCAGGGTTTCCGCTAGACCACAACGCCTTAGATCGAGGAGCAGATGCCTCGAGCTTAATGAAAACCAGCGTGGTATCAAAGGGAGGCTTTCCGACGTCATGGATCAAACCCGTGGCTAGAGATTAGCCATATCCCCATGCTTATTTGACGACGCCATGCCACCACGAACCGCAACTCAACTTCAATTCATGCCAATCTACAAGATAAGAGCCATGGGATTGTTTATGCATATCATACTCTGTTTTTAGGATGCTACTTTTCGGTGATATTCAGTGAGCCACTGGAAGAAGATAGCTAAACCAATGCACGAGATAAACGCAATTTCCTCGATAACTAAATTGTAATTGTAAGATCAAGTATGCAATGGTATTCATTAACCGAAAACGATGAGACTAGTAAAGCATGAAATTGCTCAGATGTGGCCATACGCTTCAGATCAATCATTTCGGGTTGACAGCAGCTTCTAGCTCATCCAGAAGATCCACCGTTTCCGAGGGACTTGCAATCCAAGCCGTTGTCGACGCAAGGCGAGCCTATACAACTATGAGTTACTGTATCGATTTATTATTTTTCGAACATACCTTGAAATCATTTGCTCCAGCCGACAAGAATTGATCACCGATGTGAAGCGTTTTAGCAGGGTCAATGACTTCCTCTCTGCCAAAATATTCCTGGCAACAGCGAACACCCCAAGACTTGTCACCAATGTCGACGAACACATCATTGCCACCTAAAAAAATTAGACAATGATCAATAAATCCAGTGTAAAGACCTACCATTGAAAGCACAGAAAGGCAATCTCGAGCCAACCTCCGACCTCTCCACCGCATTCTGCACCGCCAAAACCGTCTCCTCCAAAAGCTCCCTATTAATCCTCACCCCATTAACCGGATAAACCCCAACAGCCCGATCCTTCCTCAAAATAGCCGCCGGAAGATTGAGATTCGTAGCACAAGTCCGCAACGCCGATTCCGCTAAATCAAGAAGCTCCTTGATATCCTCATCATGCCAAGCCTTCATCTCCTCCATCAGCCATTCACTGCGGGGAACATAGACCAAGCGGCAATCTGCAGTCGAGTCGAAGCGGAAGAGGAAATTGCTTTCACCACCCATCACGATAATACCTTGTTTCTGGGAAGGAGTCAAAAGAGTGGATTCATGGATGGCATCGAGCAGACCGTAAAGTCGGTCATAGTATTTCGGTGCCTCGGAATAACCCGCAGCAGTGACGATTCCCACTTTCCTCCCTTGCTGCAGTAATCGCAGAATTTGAGGAATAACGGGATTATCAGGCGTAAGACAGGCCCCATCGTCGTAAAGAGTTACATCACCATCGAAGGTAACGAGCTTCACATCGCTCGAGCGGACGAGTCCAAGCAACTGGGCCGAGTTCAAGATTAGACGGATATCGTTGAATGAAGGGGCTACGAATCGCCGCCGACTGATGAACCGATGACTATCTTGGTATTTGAAGGCCTCTTCAAGATGCAATTCTGTGAAAAAGGTGCCGACTGTTGGCACGACGAGCTTGAGTTTCGATTTCCCCGGGGCGTTGCGGGCGTGATGCCGGACTATTTCTCATAAGTAAAGGTGTATGCATTGCAATTGGGGGATATCTTACTATGCTCTGTAATTAGATTCTCGACATCTCTGAGAATCTCCGCATAGCGCTGATGCGTGTCGGCAGCTGCAACCTGGAGTCCCTCACTGAGGTCCTGGGATTCGACCGCAGGCTGGGAATGAAGAACAAAAGGAACGGCAAGAAGACCCTATCAATTGTTGGCATTGGAAGTTCTTTGACAGATTTCGAGAAAACATACTTTGATCCATTCAATCTATTGTCATTAGCTGATGTTCGGAAATGCCAAGAACTGAAACGTACCAGCTGGTCCCGACGATGGGTCTATTCCTACAAAGTTAATCATATGCTAGTAGCCAATGGACGGGACGATACCTTGAGGGCGTCTATAATTGTTAGTATCTGGGAATGAAGCAAGAGTAGTCTGACTCACATTCTACACGGTAGCGAGTCGTCATGATGTTGTGAGAGGCAAAGTGGCTTAAAGGTGGGCGACTTGTTGATATCCACGCACGGACCCGCCTCACTTCGAAGTCACGCGATCGGCATTGATGCCTCAGGCTCTTTTATACTTGTGCAACAGCTACAAAGACAGTACAGTAGGGATTAAATAGATCGAAATCAAATCATATTCGTGATAGAGATATTATCATAAAGCCATGGATATCAAAGAAATCATTCACCCTAAACCCGAGAGGAGGGATCCTTTGTCTCGACGTGCTCGCTTGTGGCCATCATGTCGACCTTGGCGTTCATCTCTTGGTCCTGCTCCTCAGCATCCTTGTTTCCGTGCAGACCAATCTTGTACCATGGGAGAGCAAAGAGTCTGTCCATGCTTTCCAGAGAGCGACCAGCAGTCTCAGGAACACTGAACCACACCCAAGCGGCACCGAGAAGAGTCACGGCAGAGAAGAACCAGAAGGTTCCCTTGGGAGTGATACCGCCATCGGTAGCGGGGAGAAGCATGTTGGGGACAGCACGGGAGTTGCCGTACTGGTTGGCGAAGTGCAGTGTCATGGCCATGGAGGTCGCGAAGGCACGAATGCGAAGAGGGAACAACTCGGCAGTGAGCAGGTATTCTAAAGGAGCATGAGTTAGCAGTGATTGAGACAGCAGGATCGATTTACTTACGCATTGAGTTCCAGCCAAGGGCCCAGCCCATACCGGAGATGTAGATCATAGCGATGGCTCCACGGCTAGCGCCCTTCTGGTGCTCCGGGAGGACGAATCCATCAACAGTGCCCATCTCCGGGACGGCAGTGAGGAAACCGGCAACGTATATCATAGAGATAGCCTGGAATGTGATTCCGAGCAGAAGAGCGCGCTTGCGCCCAATGACATCGACCAGGAACAGCGCGCAAGCAACAGCAGCAACGAGCTTGATGATACCGAACACCGCAGTGACAAGCAGCTTCTCGTTATTTCCAGAGATTCCAAGAAGCTCGAACAGATCAGCGGCATAAACTGTGATAGATCCAGCACCCGACCACTGAGAAAGAATCTGAGCCATGATGGTGAGGTAGACACGGTAGAGGTTGGACGGGATCATGAAAGTCTCCTTAATGATACCCAGAGGACCAGAACCCATTGTAGCCTCCATCTCAGTCTGGTGTGCGATCTCAATCGCGGCTAGCTCGCGCTGGACATACTCGTCTTCGGCTGGGAGGTTACGGACACGCGCCAAGGTAATTAAAGCTTGTTCGGTTTTGCCCTGCTTGACGAGGTATCGAGGCGACTCGTACTGGAGGAAAGACAAGAGGAAGATCAAGCCAGCAAAGATGATGTGAAGACTGGTTGGGACTTCCTGCGAGGGGTTAGTAAGAGATGTAAATGAGTGAGGGGTAGTCTTACCCATCGCGCGTGTGAGTTGTCGCCTCTCAGTTGCATTCCGTAGTTGGCGAAGTATGCGAGAACGATGCCTGTGTAATTCAGACATTAGTATGGATGGCGTAAGTGGGAAGGTGGGTTCGGAGAGTAAGAAACGTACCGAGATAGACGAAGCCGGTGAAAACACACGTGCAAAGACCACGAATGGACGCGGGGGCCTGGCAGGAATCAATTAGTTTCACTCAATTGACAAGAAATTTGTGTTGAACGTACAATCTCTGCAAGGTAGACAGGCGCGACGACGACGGTTTGACCAACTCCCAGACCAGCGATGAATCGACCAGCGTAGACAGCGCCGAGACTACCGCCGTTGCCCATGAAGATAGCAATACCGACAATCCACACGAGGCAAAGCTGGCGCGTTGCCCAGATACGGCCAATTCGATCACAAACCAAGAAAGCACTGCAATTGATTAACTGAGAGTCAAGAGATACCGAGAGATGACACGCACAAGAGAGCACCTCCAACAGAGCCAATCTGGACCATTGCAGAGACATTGGCCTTGATGTTCGTCTGCTCAACTTCGCTGTAGGAGGAATAATTGATGTAGCGCTGGAAGTCCTTTGAATTGAAAGCACCAGTAATGAGACCCTCATCGACACCGCGGGCAGCGCCCATCAGGCCAAAGGAGACGACCGCAAACCATAGTCTCCAGTTGAAGATCTGCTTAGGCTCACCCAAGTTCTTGAGGCGAAAGATGTTCACGGGTTTCTTCGCGCCGCCGGCCATGGTGAAGGTAATTAAAGGGAAGAACAGAGCAACGATGCACAAAGCAGGAACAGCGCTGGAGGAACAGAGCAGTCTTTATAGGGCGCACACAAACCCGGGGAATCCATCTGGAGTGCGGGGAAGGTCGGGGCTCCAGAAACAAAGCGAGGAAAGTCTCTCACGATGTCCAACGGATGCGTCCCGCCAAATCCCATCGTCTACTTCTACTGAAACCTCTCCAAACCCACTCGGCCCCGCAGAAAACCCCCCCATTCCTTGGAAACAAGCAGGTCCCGGGATCGGCCCATTCTCCAAAAGTTCATATTTAGCTCGGGATGCCCAGCCTGCCCAGCCTGTCAGGCCTCATAAGATTCAGTCCGATAGCCGACGGCAGACTCGGGTGGAGCGAGGATGCGCCAAGACTGGAGTCGGCATTGCCAAGTGAGCTTGGGTCGCTTGAAAAGGCTGGGCAGGCCGATCTCATTCGAGGACTGCGCCGGAGAGCGAGCCGATTCTGTACGTTTGCTGGGCTGGGGGAACTCCGGCTGTCAAGGATGCGAAAAACCAGCATCACCACGTGGATCGAAAGAACCTGTCCCTCGAGCCGCGTCCGCTATCTTTTGTCCTCGCCGTTTTCGAGGGGCTTTCCGCACGATAATGGCTTGCTTTGTGATTAGCGCAGCTGAGGGGTTCTCTCAATTCTGTGTACTCCGTACTTTTTTGTCTTTTTTTTCTTTTTCTACTTTTCTACAGGGCGTAGACCCTGGTCGTCTGACCCAGAGAGCTGAGATATCCTCCCACTCGGCCAACATCCGCTCGGCGCGGCTTTGATCCACTCGGCCAAGACTGGGGTACTTCCAGTGGAGCCGTGGAGGAGGATGGAGAAGGGAAGATTGTCAGCCTTCTGATTGGTGCGAGCCTCACCCAGCATTGGCCACTCTTGGTAAAGTCGCGTAGCGCCGCTCTTGGCGTGGGGAGAGCACGCGAAGGGGGCCAACATTACCAATTCAACGAGGGCGATTAGGCCAGAATGCTTGCAAATCCGAGGACGCAATCTCATATCCCTGTTTCCGCCGATTCCGGACGGCTTAGGGCTGGCTTTACCTTACTTTTGGGGTTTATCAGCCGTATATCGGCACTATATAACAAAGAAAGATGATGGCGCTGGCCCCTCCATGTCCGCCCCTCGGAGGCTTCAAGTTTGGAACGGGCTTGGATGGCTGACTCTCATCTCCGTGGCGTGGGTATGGCAATATCATCTTAGGTCTAGCACGATCTTTGATCTCTGCTCAGACCCAAGACGGCCCCGGGGTAATTCGAAGCCACGCTTGAACCCTTGGACAACATCATCGGACAAGACCTTGGAGCCAGCGACAGGGATTACAACCTGTTTAGAAATTGAATTGACTGTGGAACTGTCTCAAATGCGAGGGTAATGGTTCAGTGCATCTATATCAAACGTCCACTAAGTACGGGGAATCAAAACAACCATATCCTTTGACCACACTCATCTCATCAACATCCGAATACTTCGTCTTGAACGTCCACCCCGCCACCGAGTTATCAATTATATCACAACGACTCCGTATGGTTCCTCCCTTCCGCCATAGACAAGTGCCAAGGACTCCGAGCTCCGAAACCACTTCACCCTCCTCCACGCCGGCGGGGCTCATCAAAAGACCAGGGGAGAGTGGAGGGTCAATGCGCTCCATTAGAATGTAAGATTTCCATTGCGCCACCGGCACAGTTCGCAGAAACTTCGGGATTTCGTTCCCGTAAACGTTATGACCGCCACCCTCCAGCGATGGCTTTAAGATGTATCGTCCCGCGATTTTTTCGTTGCAAGCTAGTTCTCGAGCACGAAGGCCTTCGGGCGTTTCATCCAATGGGTAGATGGCAGCGAAGGTCCTCCGAATAGCGGCTGCCTCTGAGTCTGTGAGAAAACGCTCGAGCGCACCGGGAATCGTAAGTTCTTGCTGGACTTTCTTGAAGGTCGCCAAGTGGCAAAGAATAGATGGGCACTTGATTGCGGCCGACTTCTCAAGATGGATTCGTGCTTCTTGGCCAACTTCGTCGTATTCACGTGCTTCGTACCCAGCTCGCATATACACGACCGATATCTCCAATGGGCTTGACATCTCTAGCCAAGGTGGCTTGAACAGGAGCTCCCGCGACTCTCTGAGCCATGTATAGTCCAGAACATCCAAGCCGAAATCGAGGCGATAGGCCGGCACTGGGTCGTCTTGATTCCACAACGCATACTCGAGGGGTCGCTCATCGGCGACATTGAACTAGAAACTCGGATTAGATTGATCATCAAGAAGGATCAGTAGTACTCACATTATACGGTTGCACGATGAAAAGAACTGCTGTCCTCCTCGCTAGATTTGACTTGGGCGGCCCGTACAGACGGTGCGCCGCTGTTATACTCGATGCAAGGGAGTCAATGTTATTATTTGGAGGTAGCAGCATGCCATCAAATTGCAATTCCTTTGTATCGTAAACCCCAGCACGCGACAAGTAGCGGTGCATTTTGGCCACTTTATCAGCATGACTCGCGCCGGCACAAGAGAAAGTGTTGAATTCTACTTGTTTCAATGCACAATTCGAAAGATTATCACCTTGTGAAGAATTCTCACTCATGTGAAGCATATAATCAGAACGGAAGATCCCTAAGCTGGTCGTTTGCACAAAGCCTTCTTTTTTCACAGCCTGATATACCCTCCAGAGAGCCGCAGCCAGAGGCTCAACAGGAAGGAGGTCTTTAATACCATCAAAAATCCATTCTTCGTCTTCCGAAATAGCACAGTAGAGTTTATTGTAAATCTGTTGAATATCATGCGCTTCCTGAAATCGCGCCCGAGGAAACCGTGAGGGGAAACACTAGAAGCCCCTTGGATGTTAGAAAAGACTATTCTCATCATCAAGGCCGCTCCCAAGGAGCTACCAATACCTACACTGACTCCCACTGGCTGAGATAATACACTGTTCTCAGTTTGAGTATGAACAACCTTCAACAAAGATCCATGATTGAGCTGCCAGTCCTGATCGATCGGCAAGTCAGCTACTGAACATCATATACGGCGCATTATTTCCTGCGCTACCTTAACATGCTCAAGTAAATAAAATAGACTCTCTTCACTCAAATCCGGAGGGTACTTCATCGCTCGCAAAGTCATGGTTCACGCCAGTCAAGACGCGGAGCCGCCAAGTTGAGCGCGGGGTCCCGAACCTTGGAAGGCTCGGAGGGCGCCTCGTCCCATATTTAACTCCACAATTCGGACGAGTCCTCCGACTCTCCGGAGACAACCTACGAGCTACACTTTCATCATCGAGACACTCGGATTCACTGTTCTCACTGCTGCTTCGTAGCACGATATACTATGTGTGAATTTCGAGCGCAAGTTGTCCTGTTGATGCAATCCGATCATGTGCTTCTGTATTGCTGGGGAATGCGACTGCGCTTCGCGTGGAATCATCTAAAATTGCAAGTGCGGAATACATTTTGGAAGCTCAACAATGTTCCAAAATTGTAACAGAATATTATAGTGATAATTGAAAAGATCATCCCCTGAAGCGATCTGACATCTGGAGAGTATATACGCATATAGGCATCAAACATTCGTGCTGTTAGACAAACCCCCCCCCCCCAGTCGCTATTCGGACTCCCCCTAAACTGTACCTCGGTATCTGCTCTAGTATGTAATCTTCCATACATACGGGCTAGGAAGCTAAGGTAGTTTAGAAGTCCCTCGAAGCATCTATACGGTATCTACTCCGTACACCTACAGGGTATCTACACTTTGTGTTGGAGTGAAAGTATTTACCGTCGCTACTACTACCATTCTTATTTAGGGAATTTATCAAAGAGACCTCAGATCTGGCATCTTGTCCAGACCTTAGGTAAAGTAGCTCATTGCTGGCCTCTACTTAGGTAAATGGCGGCAGTTGGGGCATGCAGACGAAGGCCGATCCTGTTTTGTGTATATAGTTCCCGATTAGGCCGAGTTCACGTCAGTGCCGTGGCTCCCTCCTTCAAATGTTCTATTTGACTCTTTCCTTCCACCAACTCTGAATACCCTCGCAAATTCATCAACATGGCGTCTCCAAATTACCCCGTTGATGAAGTGAACGTTTTCTCTGAGTTCGAAGATCCAGAGCGACGCGCGATCATTGAACAGCTTGTCGAACGGCACCCTGACTTCCGCGAAGTCTATCGTGAGGCTTTCTTTGCTATCTGGTTCTCTGATCTTTGTAAGCTCAGAGATTTGAGCGATATTACCGGGGTACCGAAAGCAGGAATGGTCGCCAAGATGGCCGCCGAACGGATAGCGACGGACGTGGACTTTGCTGGGATATGTAAGTGGTATCACCTGCATGGGCTACTGTTGCTAATAGTTTTAGGGGCTGGTCAGAAGCAAGCGGACAACGGTTGCTGTCCTCAGTCGCCAAAGAAAGATGAGACCAGCAGCAGTCACGACCAACTACGCGAACGTGAAGAAGATTCCCCCTCGGCTCATCGTCCACGAATGTTACCTCGACGTGTGCATCAAGTGCGTCCTCGCATTCGCGAGTTCGTACATTCGACGTGGACCTTGAGAAGAAGGCAAGGATTTCTAAAGATATGACAAGACGTGATGATAGTGCTGATACTTGAATCTAGTGTTTGGAGCGGGACATGTACCAGTGCGTCATCACTGGAAGCATGAAGCCCGCTATAGAAGCAACACATATTGTGCCGCACAAATTGCATTTGAGGACGCCTCTCTGGCAGTTCTGGACCTTTCTCCGCTTCTTTTGGGGCAAAGAGAACACCGAGAAGTGGCAGAAGAGCCTTAATGTTGACTTGAGTGACAGCGGAATGATCAACACGGAGCAGATGTCTAATCTGCTAACGTTGGATTGGTATATTCGCGACTGCTGGGATCGGGCCATCTGTGCTCTTCGGCCTATATCGAAGTCTGCAGATAACAAGGAAATCGTGATTGCTTTCCATTGGCTTCCATTGCCTGATGAAACCGCAAAGCGATCAGATCCAACATCATTATTGGATCACCCTTACCCCGAGCACCGATCAGGATTTACCCAGGTCCCTGGTGGCCGCCATCGTATTGCTCTCCTACATGGGGATGATGCCCGGAACCTAGAATCCGGCCATATCTTCACAGTCAGAACTGAGAATCCGGAAACGCATCCATTGCCGAGTATGGAGCTTCTTCAGTTGCGGTGGCATCTCTCGCGGGTTGCCAGCATGCAAGGAGGCGAAGAAGGTAAATGCAGCGATCTTTCTGACAGTGATGAGACCCCGGGTTATCTTACGGAATGATTGGTACTTGCACCAGACTGTATCTGGATATTGGATTTGCTATTAGCCTATTTCAAATACACTTCCAAGGTTCGTATTCTTGACTTCTTTTGAACTTTGACTGACAGTATTTCCAAGCTTCGCATGCGACTTTCTCGCTCTTTAATCAAATCCGGAGGGTAATTTAGTGCGAGCAAAGTCATAGTTCACGCCACACGGTCAAGACGCGGAGCCGCCAAGTTGCAGCGCGGGGTCCGTTTCTCGCCCGCGTCACGCTCTTCCCCCCACGAACTCCTGCAACAACCTGCACGATCTTTGTCCCTGATCTTAATGACTGAGCCAAATATAGCACTCCCTGCGGGGTACAGCCTCCATGCTGGCTTCCCGACAGTCCCTCAATATGTGCATCTCCGCACCGCTTCCGGCCTCTCTACTCGAACAACTTCCCAAGCAGCTGCGATCGCCACTGGCAGCTGGTGCGGCTGCTACATTACGTTCAATGACGGGAGCAACGAGACGCCAGTTGCAATGGGTCGAGTCATAGGAGACGGTGGATGGTATTTCCACATCGCGGACATGGCAGTTGACCCTGGACACCAGCGAAAAGGACTCGGGGATGCGGTCTTGAAAACGCTCGTTCGGAAAATCAAAGACGACTCACCCTCCGATGGCAAGCCTTACATATCTCTACTTGCTGATGAAGCCGGTCGGAGGCTATATTCGAAGAACGGATTTGTGGAATCAGCGCCGGAGTCGATTGGAATGATTCTCCCTTCGTAGGAGCATGAGTGAACAGTCGTCGCGATCAGCGAAGTAGCTTTACTAGTACATATTCGAATGTGAAGCTTGTTTGAAGGAATAAGCTCCGGTATTTCACAAGCTTTCTTGGTTAATGCACATCATCTTGGTAGACTAGGAATCCTCATTTGCGCCCTCGGCCGCAGGATGAAACCATCCCCACACAACTCCCGAGCTACTCAGTCCGAATGGCACGTATTTAAACCGTTTCTGGATAATGTATTGACTGGACTAGTGAGCTTCATTATTTAGCTTGACAGCTCCATCCTGTTTGTTCCCACGTGCCTACTCTGTCGCGACTGGTGTCGTACCGATTGAGCATGGCTGCATGGGTACCTTGAGGGACAAATTCTCCTGCGAGCTTAATTGGAATCGGGGATTTGGCAACTCCTGCTCATTTGCATCGCGCATTCATCCAACCCCTTTCTCACGTGTGGTCGCTTAAAACGCCGCGACAACACGCCAACCAAGAAGAGCGAAGATCAGCAAGAAGGAGCCCGTCGGTCCACCAGCTCTCCCGCTTGTGTTGCTTCAGCATCGCCGGCAGCCGCGTGATCCGGTACCCATGATCTGCGCATCGGGCGTTTTGGAGATTGATGAAATTGCTTTAAGAAGCGGTTGTGTTCCAGGAACAATCACTCATCACGCCAGAACAGCCCATCCGCTTGCAACACGCCTCTCCTTTTCTTGGCAAGATGCGGCTTAATGCTTCTCTCGTGGCCGCGGCAGGGCTGGCCCTCGCTGGACATGGTCAAGCTATTAACATCGTCTCTTCAAACGATGACGGATGGGCCGAAGTGAACATCCGTACCTTCTTCCAGACGCTGATGGATGCTGGATACTCGACCGTGGTGTCAGCTCCAGCAGAGAACCAGAGTGGCACAGGCTCCTCTCAAAAGACACCTACAACACTCACTGAACCCTGCGAGTTCAACAGCTGTCCTTCTGGAAGCCCTGCTACTGGAAGTAATTCCTCAGAGCCTCGACTTAACTATGTCAACTCATACCCTGCTACGTCCATGCAGTACGGCATCAATTCAACTGGACCCGCAATCTTCGGGGGAAGCCCAGACCTTGCCGTGGCAGGACCTAATGTAAGTAAATGAACCCCCAAATTAGAGCATTCCTAATGTATCGTAGGTCGGTTACAACATTGGCATCGAGGTCTATTTCTCCGGCACTGCTGGAGCAGCAACATACGCTGCTCACAACGCAGGCATCCCGGCCATTGCATTTTCAGGCTCTACAGGATCGCAGACTGCGTGGAACGCATCTGCCACCCCACCCCTGTACAGCCAGATCTATGCGGATCTGGCACTCAATGTGACCAATACGCTCGTGGCATCTGGCACGCCATACCTGCCGAGCGATATCTGGCTCAACGTCAACTTCCCTTCAGTGTCGGACTCAAAGTGCAATGCCGTTGATGACTTCTCGTTCATTCTGACCCGTATTCATGCTGCTGTTCCTTTCGTTACGGCTGACGACGTGACCACTTGTGGTGGTTCTCGGTTACCCACTGAATTGGAGGTATCGCTCAAGTCAGGCTGCTACGCGAGTGTGTCTGTTGGTATTGCCAAGGACAAGTCGGATGCCAATGCGACCATTCAGGGCGAGGTTTTGCAGAAGCTGGATAGTATCATCACATGTTTGCCTTGATTGATTTCTGCACATGTCAACTCCATCTTAAACTACTGTATCAACACTCCTACATAAATGCAAAATTGACCGACTTGCCCTCCTAACTCTTCCTCAATCTATGCGGTATTTACTTCACTTCCAACTTCCATAAATCCAGGCCTTTAGTTCCCTGTGGCGTCGACGGCGTGCTCCAACCCCTCTCGCGATAACATGCAGTGAGAATAAGGTCTTCAAAAAGAACGAATAGCATGCATGGCGCTATACACGAGGTTGTACTTCTAGTGCTCGCGTACAGTTCTCTGCCGCGTAGTGGACACTAGTCCGGGGAATCTTCTACATTCGGTATCGACACCGCTGACGATTGATCCAAACCCCACAGCGCTCTCCACTTTTTAGACCAAACTTCCGAAGTTTTTGCGCGAATGAGTTAGCTTGCGAGCAGATCTAGAGCGGGTAAATTGAAGGTTAAAGCATAGACCCCGACCGTTTTAAATCTCGATGAACGATATCGAGAATCTCTGATTCAGCAACAAAGATGCATTTCCAACAGTTAATTCGTCTGGCGTCTCTCTTGCCATTGGCAAGCGCTGCTGCTACTCATCGTCATAATCTGGTGCAGCGCGGTACCATAGGCTCCGACGATATAGTCGGATTTGACCAGACTGTTCCATCCGGCACAACTGGTGATCTCTACTTAGCTTACCAGCCATATCTATACGTGGTCAACGGCTGCGTTCCTTTCCCAGGTGTCGATGCCGATGGTAACACCAAGTAAGAAACCTATTATTCCTCCAGAAAGCCCATCTAACAGAAAAAAAGTGCCGGTCTGAACCCTTCCGGAAGCTCCAACGGTGACTGCAGCAGCAACACCGGCCAAATCTACGTCCGCGGAGCAACATATGGCGATTACTACGCCTTGATGTATTCCTGGTATTTCCCAAAAGATGAGCCATCTGACGGTATAGGCCATCGCCATGACTGGGAGGGAGCAATCGTTTGGCTGTCCGATTCAACCAGTACGACATCTGATAATATCCTCGCTGTCTGCCCGTCCGCACACGGAGGTTGGGATTGCAGCACCGATGGATTCACCCTTAGCGACACGAAGCCATTGATCAAATACCAAAGTGTTTGGCCATTGGATCATGCTTGTGGTCTGACGAGCACCGTTGGAGGTACCGAACCGCTTATCGCATGGGAGTCTTTGCCAACTGTTGCGCAGGATGCGCTGAGCTCGACGGACTTTGGGTCTGCAAATGTGCCGTTCATCGACTCGGCCTTTATGACGAATCTGGGGAAGGCTTCGTTCTAAATGATGGAAAGCGAGGATATTTGATAATATGATGATAAGTCAATTCCACTTTATTAATTTTGTGTACTATTGTTATCTGTGTAGACTCGGTAGCTCGAGGCTTTTGAGATGAGCGTTCTACGGTCGGAAGAAACACCTCGTGAACATACCAAGGCAAAACTGAAGCGTCGGAATACTCTCCGCACACCCACTCATATGCCTTTATTTATCCATTCGAGTTCGCAAAAGGCAATGCCAAGTTAGCCGCTGGGTAGACAGAGAAAAAAGCCTCCAGATCCATGGTAGAAAAATCAAAGTCCCATCCCATCTCAGACTGGGTGAAATCAGTCAGATCATCAGTCGAGCCACCAGAACGACCAGTCTCAGGGCCATCATGAGCAGTGTAAGACCACTGAGATGCTTGGGGATTCTTTGGAATTCCAAGTCGGTAGTTTGTCGGAAATGATAAATCAGGGACAGATAGTCCTTGGTCCTGGGTCTGGGGCTCTTGAGATGCGTTCGCAGGGCATGAATTGTCATTCACCACATTGGGGTATGGAGACCATTCATAGGAAGGGTCGATGTTGCGAAGAATAGTCTGGATTGCTGTGATGCTGCTTTCACTTGGGTCGTGTCCCTTCATAGTAGACAAATTTTGTAGTGCAGCATATACCCAACGTAGATGGGCAGGGGCAGAGCTGGGTTCATGCATAAAATCATAGATCAAAGTGAAGGCGGAGCTACTCATGAAATACCCGTTGTAAGGCATTTGCTGTCCAAATCATGCGAATGTTAGTGCGAGGGTGATAAATGGGAAGAAACAGCCAAGGCTAAGTGTGTGCTCACCTTAATAAGCTCGTTGGAACGGAAGACGTTGGTCAGGAAATGAATTGTCTTTCGTGCGGCTGTAAGCGAATAGTCGCAGGCTTCGTTCAACCAAGGGGGCATTTGCGTTGGTCGGTTTCTTGAGCGACCATTGGGGTTATTCGCTTCTAATTTTGATTCTCGTCGCCAATGACCTCGGAACATCACAAAGGGTCGGAAGGTCAGCAGGAGCGTGTGATAATACACTATTCATAGTCAGCAAATATCCCGAAGTATGAGTTTGAAGTACTCACTAGTATTGAAAATCATTTGCTGAATGCCAAGGGCCCCGTATTGAATGCTGGAATCAAGAGTTATTCCCAATGACCCTTTCAACTGCTCTTCAAGAGCTGCAAGATCTGCCGCAATTGATCGTGCAAATTTCCACATATGCAACAAGGACTCATGGCGGTGTCCATAGATTTTACTAGCCGAGCGTGCCATGGATTTGCACAAATTTGCTAGCAAACGGATGAAGGGGTCCCTAGGGTACTCAATTGCGACATCTTTGAGGTTCAAAGAGGTTGGACGGCCCGCATGGAAGCAAAACCAACTACAAAGTTTAGTTAGAGACCTCCTCTCAAGATACGTTCAGATACTCACGTCTCGTAGAGACAAAGACTCCAGAATGTAAGCCGTCGCTGTTCCTTGGTCTCGGATGTTTGAACTCCATTCCCAGGCACGTCTTTGTGCAGACCAGCTGCAAGCGCTTTTCGAGAAGCGGTGCCCAGATGTAAGAATGCCGAATTTGGCCTGCCTGATTCATTCTGGAAGTTTGCGTGTTTAATGTTAGCTTTATTTTTAGCGGAAAGGGTGAATGGGAATACGTATCATGAATAAGGATATTTGAACCGTTTGAATGTTAACAACGTCATCAAATGGAACAAGCAGGGCTTTCGCACGCTCGTATAGGATATCAGCCCAGGCGCGGTGCTTAGTCCCGATGGACGCAATTCCTAATATGGTCAACATCATCGCCTGTGTCAGAGTATCTGGGTGGCCAGATGGCGATTGGTTGTACAATTGCGCTAGCCAGCTCTCTAGCTGAGCTGGTGCATAAAAGGGCGTCAACGCATGGAAGGTCGATAAGAACCCAGATAGAAGAGCTCTAGCGACATCCTGTGGCAGAAACATAAGAGGAATGTCCTTGAGACTAGATGAATTCCCTTTATCATTCATGTCCGGAATTCCGAAGAAAATTTGACGAAAGCTGAAAAGGTCCAATCCGGCTCCAGCTTCCTCTATTCCCTCTGTTGGCCTATGAGGAGCCCCGGGATTAGAGGTGAGATCACGATAGATATGTTGCATAAGAGAAAAATGAGAAGTCGGTCCATAGTAAAGTTGGACTTGACAGGATGGAGAGGCCATATGCGTTGCAGAGACACTATTGGGGAAGTTCTGCATCATTGATGCAGTCTGCGGCGGTGGAAGGCGAGGCGAGTCGGGCGAAACACGACTTTCGTGGTCTTCCGGCGGTGCCGAGTGTAATCTCTATAAATGCAAGGCGTGTTTCTCTGGTGACATGTTTTGCATCTATAGATGGTCAGAAGTCGATAGCTCGAAGACGCTCGGATATAACTCACGGATCAAGGCCATTGCAGCGAATCTTGCGTTTCCGGCACTCCTGGCAAGCCTTAGAGATGCGCCAGCCAGGGGCAGACGACTTGGATGGCTCATCCATAGTGCCTCTGAGCTAGACCATGTACTAAGCAGCTCGTGTTCGGGTAATCCAGGCGGCACGTCGCGCGTATGCAGCCGTTGGGTTCTTTTCCCCCTCAGCCGTATATCCGACGGTCAGCTGACTTTGGCCCTTTGGCTGGTTCCTGCTCGCCTTCGCCCGTGCGGACGTACATATTCGGGCCAAAAGTGTGCAAATCTCCTCACACTTCAGAAAAGCACACAATTTATCCTAGGAGCTAACTGTGGACTGAACATGCAGCATTGAGTGTATAGTGTCGGCGCCCAAAGGAGACTAGCGTGAATAATGTCACGTGATGCATGCATAACACGTCCACGCAAGCTCCTGCCAAACACGGTCTGGCTTCATCTTCGGCTCTGCAAGTTCACAGTTTTCCAGTTACGAGCCTCTTGGTTTCCCAGTATGAGAGGAAACCTGCTGCCGCTCGCGAAAGATTGCCGCCCAAGCAGCGGATACCCACCCATATCCACTGCCGGATGGCATATCAGACCAGAATAACAACATTGCACTTATACATAGATTGTCAAGGTCATTCAATCATCGGTAGACTCTGTGGCTCTTGCGAGAGATTCTCTGCCCATCTACTGGGATTTGTGGTTTATCTTGGGGCCCACCTGCATGTGGCTGTTTTGCTTCGTGATATATATCCTCGGGCCTGCGCTCATGACGCTCCACTGCTCAAGCTACGGCCAAGATAAAACCAAAGATTTCAAATGTTCAACAGGGATGTTAGCAATGATCAATGCGGCAGATCTAAATCTATACTTAAGGAAGCATAGGCGCCGGTAAATCGGCAATCAATGCCGACTGTTCCGTGATAATGGGGTCGATGGACGATCCCTCTCATTATGGACCCTTCGAGTCATCATAAATCCCAGTCAATGGAAATTTGTGGGGCTCCAGATGAGAGTGACATATGGCACTCGTGGGAGATCGGAGGAGAAATCTCCAAAAAAGAACAACCCGGGCGTACGGGTGTATACTTGAAGGCAGTGTTTAGTTACTGGCTGCCCTGGAGGGAGGACTCATCAGCGAAGATCTGTTTCTTGACCAAGGCGCTAACATTAGCAACCCCTTTGTTCGTTGGACGTCACGATTGTTAGAGATGGCTAGGCACCAAAATTCATCATGGTGGTTAAGCGGGGCACTATGGATACCTGCCCCGGTACGGAGTATAAACCCCCAGCCGACTTTGACTCACTTGGGAGAAATCTTATTCAATGGCAGTGGTCCTATTTTTGTGAATTTGGAGCCTTCCTGACAATTAATGAGCTCAAAGCGTCTGCTTATTCACGATAAAGGCCGTAGAAGTTATGCGTTCTTTTAGTGTTTCAAGACTACGTTTACTGCTGGTGCCGCGCGGCCCGACTTCCGCAGTACCCTTCATGAGATCTCTTCGAAACCAAGCTTTGATAAGCCTGGGAAGATAGAATGCTTGTATAATCAGACTGGTATACCCCGTATTTTAAGTCCAATGAAGACCCTTGCCAAGTCGTAGATGTAGAACCTGATTGATTGTCCGGATTTTCTGACGATCGATGTCGTGAAAAAGCTTGGCTGATTTTAGCGCCGCTCCACCGACTGTATAGATGGTGACGACGCTAGCGCCAGGCTTACGCATACCTGAAGCCCTCTTGAGTAGAATTAATTTCTTTCAGAGTAGAAAACGATGTCTCTAGAAGCTTTCGTTATTCTGGCGAATATTGAATCGAGTGATCGATATCGATCAGCGATCCTTGTGTGTTTGCAGCCCGACATTCATCATGAATAAGGTCGCCGCGATAGCGCTTTTGGGGAGCTTGATCTTCACGGGCTTTTTCAGCTCAGTTCAAGCTATCGATCTTGATATTAGCGATGAAGGTATGTGCTAAGGAGTCATCTAAGTGCCCTTTTACTACCCCTCACTTTATCCACGACCCTCATGATGGCTAGACTTCTGACTTATTTCCTCTCGAGCACACAGACTCCATCAAAGATGCCGCCAGTACATCAGCCTACGCTATGATGACATACTATCATGGCAACGAGACAGGGCATACCCCGGGTGCCTTTTCGAGCAAATGGTGGGAAGGTGCTGCTCTTTTTCTAGCGCTGCTTCAGTACTGGCATTTCTCTGGAGACACTACTTATAATGATGAACTACGTGTGGGATTGGAATGGCAAGCCGGCGATGACGATTATATGCCCAGCAACTTTAGTTCTTATCTGGTAAGCAGCCCAGAGAAAGGACAGAGGGGAAAGGTTTTAATATTATCTGCAGGGGAACGACGACCAAATGTTCTGGGGACTAGCTGCTATGACAGCTGCCGAGTTGCAGTTTGAAGATGCGACCGATATAGGACAAGGCTACTCATGGCTATCTCTCGCGCAAGGAGTGTTCAACAGTCAGATCAAACGATGGGATACCACAAAGTGCAACGGTGGTATGCGATGGCAAATATGGCAATGGGAATCTGGCTACACGATGAAGAACTCAATTTCCAACGGTGGATTGTTCCAACTGGCAGCACGTCTTGCTCGATATACAGGCACAAAAACATATTCGGATTGGGCTGAAAAGATTTGGGACTGGTCGTTATCTACACCTTTGATCAGTAACTCAACATGGCATGTAGCCGACTCTACTGAGTCAACAAATGATTGTGATGACCAAGGAGATACTCAGTGGACCTATAACTATGGTACATACATGATGGGGGCAGCCTATATGTACAACTATGTGAGTGTTTTTGAATTTTGCTTGCCACCGAAAGCGCTGGCGGATAGATTTCGAAATCTGTGATCAAGTCTAATATTTTATCCCGTCGATAGACAAATGGAAGTACGACATGGCTAAATGCCGTGAACGGGTTAATGGAGAAAACATTCGACACTTTTCTCTCGAACGACATTCTGAAGGAAACGTCTTGTGAGCCAACAACAAGCTGCAACGACAATGAGATCCTTTTCAAGGGTCTTCTATCATCTTGGTTATCTTTCACCGCACTTCTGGTACCATCGACCCGAGATACAATTATGCCAGTTCTCCAAGCTTCTGCCCAAGCTGCTGCGAAGGCATGCACTGGTCATAACAATAACACCTGCGGTGTGAAATGGTCCACTTCAACATATGATGGCTGGATTGGAATGGAGGAAGAGATCAGCGCAACCAATGTCTTTGCTGCTAACTTGGTCGCGTTCAACTGGTCAGCAGCACCAGTAACTTCGACGACCGGAGGCAACAGCACAAGTAACCCTTCAGCTGGTGAAGATGACGATACCACGACTACTTCAACTGAAACACCAATAACCACAGCGGATAGAGTAGGAGCAATCATACTTACGATTGTATTTGTCGGAGGTTGGGTTGGCATCATGGGTTTCACAATATTAGGGAGCTAAGCCCATTCTCTTCCTTGTACCCCAGCAGATCCAAAATTTTCTTCACATCCTGATGCCGTCTACGAATACATGCATGTCTTTTTTTCCACTCGCCCTGGGATTGATGCCCATTCAGCCTCAAAGAAATGTAGAAGTTTTATTACACAACACATGATAAGATACAGGAGATTGAAGATCGAATTCTTCTCTATTTGTTCATTGATATGAATTTCTTTTGGCTCAAGATCCGAAGTAAGCAAACCGAGCTACCAGTCTCATCTCTTGTGTGTTCCTGAGAAAGGAATGATAATGCAGCCTGGAATCTATACGAAACTTAAACTTGAAGTCCAGCAACCAACTTTTCACCGAGATCCTTGATACTGTCTTCAAAGGCATTCGGGTCACTTGCTTGCCAATCTGCTGAATCTCCGGGCACAGCATCCTTGGTTGTGAAGCCCAAGTACAGAACATCATCGGGACCATGGCCATTGTTGCCATTGATACCGTCGTCGGGGAAGCAAAGCTGTGCAAGCGAGATAGATGCCTCGCCAGTAGAGTCTTCGCCATTCGTGTCACCCCAGACACCGTAAATCTAAAGCCAATTAGGATGAAGCCATTCCTCTTTATCGTTCGATTTCCACTCACCACTTGGTTGTTGCAGACCACAGCCATAACACTCAATGGCTCCAGACCGTGCTGCGATGGATCAAAGTCCGTATTTCCAAACACAACGTATGGGTGGATGTTGGCATCCAAGTCGTCAATTCCATATTGACTCAGTTGATCTTTGAAGGCAGTTTGAGCTTGTCCGGTTGGGTCTGGCCCACAGTCTCCGCCCTTGTCATTTGCGCCATCGCAATCGACGTCCATGTTGTCGTACTGGCCTCCGTTTCCAGAGCTGTGCAGATAGATCGCCCCGTCAATGTCACCACAGTAGGCAAAGGTTGAAGCGCCGTCAATGCCATCGGTGAAGCCGCCTGCGAGCTTGTTGTTGCATTTGCCAGACTAGTTGGGATTAGATCAGGGCGACTTGGTCATAATTGCTTCGGAAATCGTACCTTGTGAGCATCATAAATCTGCCGCAGGTTGTCGGGCAGATCGTACGCGGTTGCGATTCCAGCAGTCAAAGCAAAGATTAATTGAGAACGCATTTTGTCTGTACTTTCGTCGTCGAACGTCTTCTCGTATTGATCCTGATAAGGGTCATTCGATCTTATTTATATTTTCTAGCAGACAGGGCGCCTTGATGGCTGCGCGATCACTAATGCCCCTGGAACGTGCAGTGCTTGTGAATTATAGACCTCGCAGTGCATTTCCCGATCAGGAGTATGGATACAAATTGAAGAGCTGCAAGGAAATTTCATTGGCCATTAAATGGAAAAGGGGAAAAGTCAAGCTAGGAAATGATCGTGCATGATGTGACGATCCGACCCCATTTCCCCGAACCGCTAGGTGGAGCTGGGGCCAAAGATCACTTGGCGGACGGAGCACGGAGTGAGACACACAGGTACGGGGTGCTTAGAGTGGAATTTGGTCAGAACGCGATGGTGCCAAGAATAATCGGTGCCTCTAGAGCAATCCGACTTGGATACATCTTGAGATCAACGTGCTTCACTGCCATTGACAGCCCTGCCACTCAAGATGAAACAGTCGGTTGCGGGTACAACGGCCCCTGGAATAAGCTGCCACCGGTAGCATAACGCGGATAAAGTGACTTGGAAATGATGAAGTAGGTAATTCTGATGCGACAGATAGTCTAGTTATCAATGGCAGGCTTGAGTCTGCGCAAGTATGTGAGAAACTCCTCTCCGGAGAGGGCTTTGCGTTTACGGGTTACTTGCAAAGGTACCAACAAGTGTGAATCCAATGCAACCCCAGCTTTGCAGGGAACTTTATATTCATAGGATACCGCATTAGCTTAATCGACCAAGACAAATTTGCCAGGCTACGGAGCATAGTACATTTTGATGTCTAGCAAAATCCTCGATCGGAGTCTACTTTTGTATGCCGAGAGTCTCAAGGAACTTCAAAACCACATCAAAGACCCACATTTCAAGGTAAAATGTGTCGCGCTATGCAAGAACCAGCGAAGGAATGATAATTTAGAGTAGCATTTCCAGTTTATTAGGTTCATGTCTGTCTGTGCCCCTCTCGCCCCCATACAGCGGACATTCGCCTGAGACAGAAGCCGAGAGGCGGGACTTCTTGTCACAGCATGGAAATTGGAGTGCGAGCACTCTGTTGAGTGTGATTATTGAAGCTCGCACATATTTGCCTTTACAGTAAGCCTCAAGCAAGGAGCGACCATGGCGTTGGGGTAATCAACCCAGATCTGCGACCCTGCCCCTGGTGCTAACAATAAATCGACCCACCACGATTGTAAACCGGAACGCCCGAAATTGTGCAGGAGACACGCCGATCCTTCCGATCGTCACGGGCAATTGACTCCAGGGCCCAAAACCTGAAGATAAACGTTAATACGGCGGGGTATTTAAGCATAGCTAAATCCTGCCTAGAAATCCCACAGGGTTCATTTTGAGTGATCGAGACCATCAAAATGAAGCAAAATCAAGTGATCGCTCTGCTCGCAAGCCTTCCTGCTGCGCTTGCTTGGCTTCCTGCTGATAAGAGCTTGTCAGCATTCAAAGGTACCAGCAAGATTAGAGGCGTCAATCTTGGCTCTTCATTCATCGTGGAGCCATGGATGGCGTATGGTGAATGGCACGACAACCTTGGATGTGGGGATGCAAAAAGCGAATGGGACTGCGTGAAAAGCATCGGACAAGACCAAGCAAACAAGGTGTTCAAGCAACATTGGCAGTCTTGGATTGTTCAGGACGACATTAGCAAAATGGTTTCTTATAGCCTGAACACTATCCGAGTATGAAAGATAACTCAGTCACCTTTCATTATGCACGATCTAACAAAGAGCACAGATTCCAGTCGGCTTTTGGATGGATGAGGACCTGATCAATGACAACGAGTACTATCCTCGCAACAATGCATTGGAAGACTTCACCAACTATTGCCAGTGGGCTTCCGATGCTGGCATGTACATTATTGTTGATCTTCATGGACTTCCCGGGGCTCAAAAGGCTCAAGATGCGTTCACAGGACGGGTAGGAATGATACAGAGGCTTCAAAAATCTTTCAAAAATTCTAACCATACATTCCTAGTACGTCGACTCGCCTGAATTCTACCAGAACGACGAGAACGCCGAGCGTGCCTACAAGTTCTATGAATGGTTGATCGACAACTTCCAAAACAATACGGACGCCTTCAAGAATGTTGGAGCCTTGGAACTGGTCAACGAGCCACTGCAAAACACCGAGGATGGAAACACTAGCTGGATGGTGGAGCACTTCTACCCAACTGCCATCGATCGTATTCGGGCTAAGGAATCATCGTTGGGTGTATCAAGTGGAGACGCTTTGCACATAATCACGATGGTAAGATATCTCCAAGTTTTGCTTCTCTAAGTCGTGATCACAATTGACAACTTGCTAATGATGGTATTTCAGGATGACAAGTGGGATGCCGGCGGTAACCCAACACAGTCATTGAACGACGACCAGAAGAAGAACCTCCTGTTCGATGACCACAACTACGAGAGCTACATCGTCTCCAGTGCTTCCGATGTGGACGGTTTTGTTCAAGCCGCATGCGGAGACAACCGCCAATCTGACGTTAGCCCTAAAATTGTCGGTGAATGGAGCTTGACATTCGGCAACGAAGGCGACAGTTTCACACCTATGAGCGACCACGCGAGCGATTATTCGAAGTGGTTCTCCGCCCAACAGAGACAGTATGAGGCTTTGGACGGTTGGGTTTTCTGGACATGGAAGACTGACGAGGGTTTGGTGAACGTTGAGCAATGGAACTATCAAAGTGAGTGCTGGAAGTCCGGAAAGGAATTCCAACTTGACAAGATTGCTGACCATTGCATTACAGAGGCTGTCGAGGCAGGAATCATCAACAAAGACCTTGGCTCACAATACGATCAGAATCCATGTTAAATTACCAGCTAGGTTTTCGGTTTAGCTACGACAATCATAATGAAAGCTTTGGAGACGGACAGAGTATGCCAGGGTGAAGAGTGACCGAGCAAAGTGAACTCTGTCGGTGCTCAACCCCACTCTGCTACCTTGTTGAAATGATAATAAATATCCGCAGAGCACTTGTAAAAACTCTTGTATCAAATCATCTCACTAGTGTGGCCAGGGGAGGTATACAAATCAGTGTCCCAGCGCATGCTCATTCTCACCCTTTGCTACTACATATAAGCTGTAGGCTATATATGAAAAGGCTTCCAAGCTCGGCTTGCTCAATTCAAGTCAAACGAAGATATTGTGAGTGAGATGATTATAATTTTGAGTCTCTTGAAAGAATCGGTACTCAGCTCTTTTTTACAGAAACCGAATTCCATCAGCTCCTATAGAGAAAGCTACCGTAGCTCCAAGGTAGTTGAAGTACACATACACCGACCGCCTCTACAGCTCCATTCCACTACTCAGGACATTCAATACTTTCTCCTGAAAATCAATCGCCAAACTCGGCCCCTCGGTGCCCTTGAAATCACCCTTCAAACAATACATCACAGCTTGAGTGTAACGAAGACCCATCTCTTTCGGAAGACCTTGACTAGCGAGAGCCAGCAATTCATCCGCAACTTTCTTCGGCCTGGGCAGGGCGCCACTGCTCTCAGCCTCTTTGATTCTTCGTTCCATTAAACGAGACAAGGTAACCCAGAGGCCAATCTCAAGCAGCACCACGCCAAGAGCATAAATATCGTGGAAGCGAGTAAACTGTCGTGTCGGGCGACCTTGTCTGTTCGGGTGGCGATAGAAATTCGGCTCGACTTCAAAGTCGGCGTTCATGTCAGTACCCTGCTCTACCGAGCGTGCGTATCCCCAGTCACCCAGATAAGACAAAATCTTTGTTCCTGCATCTGGTGAAAGACGGTGCTCTGTGAGACCCGCCGTGCTCACCCCAGAGGCTTGCTCTAAAAACAGAAGTATGCCTCTGCTCCAGATGTTTTTATGGACCCATCCAGCAGCGTGAACATTAGAAAGCGTCAACGCTAGACTGTGTGCCATGCTAAAGCGATCGTTAAGAGAAGGGCGCTTCATTGGGCGCTTATTTGTCGCATCAATCTGGTTGATAAATGAATGAAGAGTCATGGGTGATGCACCTTCTTTCTGAGAAGGGGGAATGTCGTAGAGGAAGGCTGTGCGCTCTTCGTTCGGTTGATCAATAAAGCCAATGCACTGCAAAGAATAAATCTCTGGTTGCTTGAGAGACTTGGAAGAGTCGCTAGAAAAGGTCGCACTTTTCAGCAACCAAGCAAGACCACGAATAGGGTCTTTCAACTCCTTGACTTCATCAAGAGAAAGATCCTCTAACTTGAGCTCGCGTTCATACTCGTGATATTCAACGAGCACAGTGCTTTCTTCCGAGCTCGATGAAGACCATTTAGCCAACTGAAACCTTTCAACAGGCTTGCCTTCTTCGATAATCTTGCCAGACAGACTCTGAAAGTCAGAAGGTGCTTTGGAATCGGCAAGTTTGCGCATCTCCATCACAGGCTCCAAGCCCACGCTTTTGAGGCCCTGAGGATCACCATCCACAAGACTGAAAATAGTCTCTTGTGAGAAATGCTGCATGATATTACGCAGATCCTCAGAGCGCCTAGTATAGGCATCAATGATCTCATACAGCTTCTTCTTATCGAACAAGGACCAGTTCAAGCCCTTCAGCTTGAGGGTCTTTGCTTTGCTCTTTGCTCTTTCGAATAGGGACTCTTGCTCTTTTATCGCATCGATATTGATGGAGCTTTCATCATCCATCATGCCATATTTGGCGGCCACGCCCTCATACTCGCCAAGAGTTCGTTTCATCTGCATCAAGAGCCTCTCAACGGCCCCGGCTATGAACGGATCGGAGCCCCACGCTGGCATTGATCCATCTTTGCGACCAGAAAATGATCGTTTGAAGATAACGAGTGAGACAAGCTGAACATCGAGCCTGCTCTGGATCTCTTCCCGATCAGCATCGAATGACTTGATATCGGACACAACACCCTTGATAAACACAGTCACCTGGTATATCTGGGTTATGACGGTCACTGCTGTGCCGTAAACATCCATTTTGCCGCGAATTCTGGATTTTTGAGAGGGTGAGAAACTTTTGCAGGCGGGGGAAATGCGCGATTTAGGGCGTCAGCGCTTGGCGAAGAGTCAGGCCGACAGAAGTAACTAAATGGGGCTACGCTTGCGGGCTGATTTTACCGCCGATGATGCCCCACGCGGCTGTCAGCATTCATCCTGAGACCTCAGCTGCTCTCTTCCGAGCGACAAACACATCGAAATGGCAGATATTTCGGAATACGATGATATTCTAGATTCTTTGGAAGATGACAATATAATATCGATAGAAGGAGAGGACGATCTCTCTCCTACCTTGCAGGCATGGTCAAACGCAACAGATGTCGAGGAGCTTGACCTTGAGCTTCTCGACATCTCCTCGGAATCGGATTTTTCTTTTATTGATCCTTTAGATTCTGCAGTCACAGCTACTCGGAATGGCACTGCGCCCATGCTCAGTACATTATCGCAGTTCACCGCGATTCTCTCGACAACAGGAGTCCATGGACCACGACTTCTAAAGGCAGCCAACTTGAATACTCGCGCGGAACAGATCGGCTCAGGGTCCCAGTTCACAGTGTTCAAAGACCCTATGTTCGAGGGCCAGGTCATCAAACGTGTGAAAGTCCCACTGTCCTCCCGAGCCGAGCAGCGTTTCGCAGGGAGCATCGACTATCGCCGGCAGCTCAAGACATTAGAGCTTGAGCTTCTCTCCCTTTGTAACCCTAAATTACGATCGCATCCCAACATAATATCGCTACTTGCGTGGGGATTTGACTATCCATATGCAGACATGGCAGTCCCGATTTTATTTATGGAAGCGGCCGATTCACCTTTGGGAGACTTCCTTGATCAACCGAGAACTGTGGAAATAAAATACCAGTTGGCACTTGACATCACGAATGGTCTTGAAGCGCTTCATAATTTAAGAATCATTCATGGCGACGTCAAGCCCGACAACGTGCTTGTTCTTGCTGGTCCGAGTGAAAACGTCCCATTTCGAGCCAAGCTCAGTGACTTTGGTGTTTGTGTGGATCTGGAAACGCCTCATAGCAAATTCACATTGGATGATTATCGAGGAACACCGGTATGGCTTGCACCAGAGATCACTAACGGGGATGTGTCCATGTTTGGGGGCTTTTCCTCAGATCTTATGTTCAAATTCGATGCTTACAGTCTTGGGGTTGTCTTATATTCTTTGTTCATTGAGAATGGACGGGAGGTCGCGCTTGCAAAATCGCACGAAAAGCGTTTGGAGAAGGTTACTGCGTCACTCAATTTTGCGACCGATATACCATCGACGTTGCGTATGCAACTCCGGAAGGCAGTCTTGGGCTTACTATCGGAAGACCCAAGAAATCGCCCCCATCTAAGCTCCAACTTGCTGAAGTCAGACCTTGAAGCATACAAATTCTGGTGAGAGCCAAACTAGCATCTAGATAAATCGCACTGACTAACTTACCTAGGATGTCGTCGATCAACTCCATCTCTTCCGCCAAACATGACGGCATAATTGACCCGGCCTACAACAAAGGCCCACTATTCTGGTACCGTCTTGACGAGTCTATCCGTACCGAGCTAGAGAAGCAGCACATGTTGAGCAAAGGCAGTGGCATGCCCACGTTTGACGGCGATGTAATTTTCGGCATCGCACAAACAATCACGGGCCAGAAACCGAGTTATCTCAATCGGATGTTGGCGTATATCGGCGATGCAGCTCGAAAAGGATTTTCTCCTGCCAGAGCTGTTTACGCACAAATAATGAAGGCACACGATTCAAAGACAGAGTTCAGTGATGAAGTGCTTGAGGGCTGGCTTTTGCAAAGCGTCTCCGAAGGTTATTCATTCTCTGGGCCTGGTGTGTCTCCAGACAAGATAGAGAGAGCTAAGCGCCAGTTCAGAGATAACGCTGGTTTCTGCAACGATCCATTCTTAGAAAAGAAAGATGTTAAAGAAGCTGTCACGAGAGATAAAGTCCATGAGTGGAAAGAAAAACAAGGAGATATTGTTGATCGCAAAGGAAATACTTTACTCCACGCTGCTGCTGCTTTTGGATGCCTCAATGCCGTACAGACACTCTTGGATGATGCAGATAAGGCAGTCGACCCGAGGAACGACAACTCGGAAACGCCCCTCTACAAAGCATTTCAAGCAGGCCACGTCGAGGTCATTCAAATACTTCTTGATCATGGGGCGGATGCTTCAATCCAAACCAATCAGAACATTTCACCACTTCACTGGCTGTTTGTTTTGCCTGATGAAGGTATGGAACGCGTTGCAATAAGAATGGCCGAGATGGGGGCAGACGTCAATGCCGTAATCAAGCCCATCATCAAGGAAGGTAGTGGCGGATTTATGGAAAAGATACAGATTTTACACTAGTATGCACCCTCGAATATTTTTCGAAGCATTGACTAACAGATTAGTCCATTCGAACTACCACTAGGGACACCGCTTCATTGGGCATCATCATTCCGAAACATGAAGGCGATTGAGACACTACTATCTTTGAAGGTAAACGTCAACGCAACCTATT
Source organism: Tympanopsis confertula (assembly GCA_026745395.1). Taxonomy (NCBI): domain Eukaryota; kingdom Fungi; phylum Ascomycota; class Sordariomycetes; order Coronophorales; family Scortechiniaceae; genus Tympanopsis; species Tympanopsis confertula. The sequence continues at coordinate 29,508 of JAOYNU010063103.1, read as the reverse complement.
ATGATTCTGATCCATCAACCACCCCGATTTGGTTCGCTGCTTACTACGGCGACCCCCATGTCATCGAACTCCTATTGAAACATGGTGCAGATGCCACTCTACTTGGTCCCAAGAGCCGGAACGCATTACATGGGATCACCAAATACTTCCCAGATCATCATGGATATTTGCGCCATCACTGGCATTACTGGATCCGACACGGGCCTTGGGATTCTCATTTGGAAATAATGAAGAACATTTGCAGAATGCTAACTATGGCTGGAGTGGATATGAATGCCAAGGAAACGTCTTATGTCGCTATGACGCCAATTGCTGCTGCTGCAGATTTGGGAGTTTGGGATGGAGGCACCATTGCCGCTCTTTTAGCCAACGGGGCAGATTTAACAGATTCAACGGTTTCTGCTGGAGATACCGTATTGCATTGTTGGGCCTCCATCATCGGGCCTCGTCTCGATTATCCTGAGTCATATCTACCGGTCTTGAAGGAAATAACAAATGCTATGCCAAATCTCGACGTTGTGAATAAGTTTGACGCAGATACTCCCTTGCATCTCCTAGCGGGCACATATCATTCGGAGGAGGAGTTCGAAGCAGCATGTGACGTTTTTCTCGATCATCGGCATCCTGCAAACATCAATGCAAAGAATAATCGTGGACTCACGCCTTTGGCAATTGCTCTGGAGAATGACATTGCTCCCGAAGAACGAGGGAAATATCTCCTTCAAGAAGGAGCCAGTCCAATTATTCTCAATGCTCGCGGGAGAGACATCTTCTACGAGATAGCCAAGAATGCGTCTCTGAGTGATCAAGCGAGCCATGATCTAATTCAGCATGTTCTTCAAACGATCGGACCTAACATTCAAGATGCCTACAAAAAAAACTTTCTTCACCAGCCAAAAAGCTACGAATCACTCTTCGCGGCAGCTCAGTCTGGTAAGTTGTCAACAGTGCGCCTTCTCCTTTCTCTTGGCCTTAGAGAGAAGATTGACGATCTGGACGACAATAAGTCACCCCCTTGGACCTGCCTCGATCAAGCACTGCACTCTGGTGAAATGAGTCGCCGTGCACATATTGAAGGCCTCGCATCTTATAAAGCCGGCGCTCCTCGCAAAAATGCAATCGAACAGGATCTCGTTTACGGTAGCTACCAAGGTCTACCTAAGCGTGCAGCTGAGGCGTGGCGACATTTCCCCGACATTATCCGCTGCCTACGGGAGGTGGGAGCAAAGAGAGCCTGCGAGATATCAGGGAATCCAGACGGTGATTACATTGAACAACCTGGAGACTGGGATAAAGAGAATCTGGACTCATACGGATACACAAAAGAGAACCAGCCAAATGCAGAAGGCTGGGAAGTGGTCTACGAACTGGCACAATCCAAAAGTCGAGGATGGCTGAATAAATTGTGGAAGTACGGGAAGGGGAAGTAACGGGTTCTGGAGTACCTGACTCATGATGTGCTATGAAATTTTGTTTAATAACAAAGGAATATCTCAAATACTTCACACTCGACTCTCTTTATGCTCCTCTAAGCTCTTGAGGAACTTTGCCTGCTGACAGAATAAGGCCGACCCTATTTTGTATACGGGCCCCGATTAGGCTTAGTGCGGGTAGAGCGAGATAGTATTGCCTTTTGTTCCTTCCTGTGTACTTGCAACTCTACAGCTTTGCCAAAACCAAAATGGCGTCTCTTCATGACATGGTCGATAACAAGCATATCTTCTCCGAGTTTGACGATCCCGAGCGACAGCACCTCATCAGAACTCTTGTTCGCGACCACCCACTATTCTTGACCGTGTCGCGCAGTGCGTTCTTCAGTCTCTGGTTCTCAGAGATATCCTGTCTCAGACACTTGGTTGAGAAAGCGAGAAGCAAAGCTGGCAGGAATTTTGTTTTCATGTCCTTAGAAGTGATAAACACTCCTTCAGATATCCCCGGCGTGTGTGAGTGATATGCGACGCGTTCAAATTGCTATGCAGAGTTGCTAATGACTACCAGGGGCCGGCCTCAAGAAGCCTGATGAAGCTGTGACATCCGACACGAGCCTTTTGTCCGGCCTTGCAGATAAGAGAGATCGGAAGTCCCCGCTGCTTGAGCAACGGGCGGCTCGTTCTCGATCGCCAGTCGAAGCTGGGACCCGCGACAGTGCCGCGAAAGCCCCTGCACCATACCGTGATCGTGAAGAAAGCCGAATCCCACACTCGTCGAGATCGTCAAGGGATTATGTCGCGACGAGTGTAGTATCTGACGTAACTTCACTCCAGCGACGTGATCACTGGGAGGTGGAGTCAGACGAGAAGCTGAGGCATCTGAATGAAGATGACAAGACATGATATGCTGACATTCAGATCTAGTGCTTTTTCCGAGATATGAATGAGTGTGTTATCACTGGAAGAGTAAATTGTGGACTACAAGTTGCACACATCATTCCTAAGGAGTTGCATCAGAAGTTGCCTATTTACAAGACTTGGGTATACCTGGGCACTTTCTGGGGCGAGGATAAAGGCAAGGAGTGGCAGAAGATTCTCCATTTTGACAAGAAGAGCGACTGGGATATGCTTTCGACAAACCATCTGTCGAATCAGTTACTACTCGAGCCAGTAATTCACAGCTACTGGAATGACGGAATCTGTGGCCTTCGGCCTATATGGAAGACCCCCGATAACAAGGAAATCGCTATCGCTTTCCATTGGCTCCCAATTCCCAGGAAAATCAAGCGAACAGAACGAATTTCTTTGTTGGATCATCCTTGTCCCGAAACCCGATCGGGCGTCTCCCAGATCCCAGATGGTCGCCACAGAATTATTCTGGTGCATGATGAGAATATTCGGAATCTCGAATCCGGGCATATTTTTATCGTTAAAACGGAGAATCCAGAAACGCATCCACTGCCGAGTATGGAACTTCTCCAGCTACGGTGGCACCTTTCGCGGATTGCCAGTATGCAAGGAGTTGGGGGAAATGAAAACTCGGATATCCTTAAGGCTTTTTTGGCTAATTTCTGGAACTAGAATTCTATTCAATTGTTTTGAATACCTTTTCCAATCTACCAGCAAGTGCTTGCATACACATGCTCCCTCGTCAATCTAGGTTCTCACGTCGTGCACAAGCCGCGAAATATTTATAGAGCTAGCCGGAGCAGAAGCAAAGAAGCTCCAAGTCCTACTAATATACGTCTAGAGTTCAGGCTACTACGATGTATGTGATTCCGGACAAGAACGAGTTTCATTTTGATAAACATGGGGGAGGGGAACTCCTGTCCCCTCCCCCAGACAACAACAGCCGGACAGATCTCTGCAGGCAAAAAAAAAAAACAAAACCGGCCTAATAGTCAATCAGGTTAGAACTTCCTCCCCATGAATCTTTGGACAATGTACTTACAGAACCTTGTCCACAAGGGGCGCGCACAGGGCGGGCTCGGCGGCGCGGGCGGCGCGGGCAGCATCTCGGGCGGCCTCGGCTCGCTATATAATCCGTCAGCAACGTCCAGCAATCCACTCAGGATGACAGCATAAGTTGATACTTACCGCAAGGTTGCGCTTATGCGCCCAGCGCTGGCGCTGGCGCTTGGTTCCTCGTCTCTTCATTGCCACGAGCTAATGAGCTAGTCAGCGGTGGGTACTTCAGAATCGACATTCCCCTATGCGCCATGCTTCTACACGTCCAGAGACTGTGAAGGTAGAAGGGCTGCATAGGAGTACACAGTGATTAGGCTAAAGCAGATAATGTGCACAATTTGACACGCGTCTCAGGGTTCTCATCTCATCTATTTCTCGCGTCCATGCTGAACATGAAAGCTTCCAGAAAGATAGCAGAGGGATAAGGGAGTTCCAACTGAGATTAAAACGAGCAAAAACTGATGAAAATTGATAACTTACGATGGCAGCAGGCTTTGGGGAGGGAGAGGGAGATGGCAATGGAGGTGTTGAGGAGTGAAAGTGAGGGAAGGTGAGGCAGACACTCTTTATCTACAACACGTCGCTGCGACACGTGCTCGCACCATATAACCCCTTTAAAACATAACAATGAGCACACCATTACTGCATGAGCAGATTTTTCACAACAATAGAGTCCCTTTGCGCATGCATGAGGGTACACGCAGCCAGCATCACCGTGAATAGCGAGCGCCATGGCAACGCGTAGAGCACAGCAAGAGCTCATTCGCCCGCTCAGCGGTCTAGACATGCCTATATTGCTCATTGACAGGCAGACCTTCGAGTCGTGTATGCTAGTACTTCGAAGTGAACATCTTCATGGGTGAAGACGATTAATTGTGAACTTTGAAGCGCGTCCCTTCTCGAGAAAAGGCGTCTCTCGTGTCTTGAATCTTCCACGGCACCCATTCAAGAGGCTATTGTCTCTTGGCTAAGGGTATCTACGCAAAGCGAGTGAAGTCGCCATCCTAATCGAAAAAGGCGAGATTCTGGTATTGGTGTGGTGCACTGTTCTCAAGAACGTTCTTCGCAGCTTACCCGTCGTCTACCCTACACCGACACCCAATGCGTTGTAAACACCATCCAAACTGCGGCGAATCTAGTCTTGCATCCACTGGTCGTCTAGCCTGTCAATATCAGATTTGATCTGCACCCTTCCGCCCTTGATTTAGACTACATGGCCAGGGAGGTCATATTTATGATCGGTGTCCAAAGCCACCACGGCCAAGGCAAAATCAGATATTCATATGGCTGATGGTAGTTTCGCAGACTGCTTCATTGATATCACCAAAGGTCACATGTGAACGCCGAGTCATATCTACCGTCCTTGAAGGAAATCGCAAGTGCTGTGCCGAATTTTGGTGTTGTGAATAAGTTTGACGCAAATACTCTATTGCATATCTTGGCGGGCACTTATCATTCTGAGACGATCTAAACAGCATGTGACATATTCCTCGACCACAAGTCCCCTGCAAAAATCAATGCGACAGATATCAGGCGGAAACTCAAATATAATATCTTGTCAAATGTGAGATGTCCTTTCCATATTCTCAAAAGCCACACAAACTCTACTAGCATTGTCAGGTGCAACCTTGGAAATGGAGGTATGAATCTCTCACGTATCTTCATTCACCAGGAGACCCGGCTCGGGAACACGAATCGATACATCAACGGTATTCAATATTGGAGAACATGGCTTCAGAATGCGTAACCCTCACTTTTCACCCATTACCGGGTCTGCAGCCATTACTCCATCAGCCTCGCGAGATGGGATGGCAAATGTGTTTCACCCTTGAGTATATTCCAGTACTGATATTATTGAGTCTGTTTTCGTATTTGCGAACGTCCACTCGAACGAGCTGCAAGCTTCCCGTGGATGTCGGGTTCTCTGTGCTTTTTCTATTGACGGTCACCATGATGCAAACTGATTCAAGTTAGCCATAGGTACTATTCGCATCGCCTGAAAAACGGTTGACCTCTTGAAAAGAAATATTAGGATATGAATATCATAGAGCTACTGTTTAGAAGAATGCAGGTAATATATTAAATTTGTTTCATTATCGACCATGTGCAAATTGAGGCGACGGCAAAGGCGAATCGTTAATCGTCTCCTGCCATACAGTCTCTTGTTGCACACAGATAGTATTTAAAGGAATCTGATCTGCAGACATGCGGTGCTCCCTTACTTCCAGCTGCACGTCATGCTTTCCAACCCATTCATGTTGCGGTCGGAATGTTGCTTGCTGATGATATGAATCTCTGAGATGCGTGGTCCGCGCATGGGGCGTCTCAGAAGCACGGCCGAAGCATGATGACAGCTTTCTGAATACTAGTAGTGGACGTAGTGTCGGTAGACATGCCGAAGTTACTCCGCTTGCGCTTTCAATGACACCCCAGAACTCGGACCTCACGTATGACGAGGCGTGGTTCGTGATATCAAATAATGTATAAAGTCGGTAAGCGCTGGTGTAAACGACGCTGTAGAGCAATTGCATTAGCTTAGCATTCGTAAAATGTCAAGTTTCGCAAGAGACTCACAAGCTGCCAAGCATGAAGATCGCGACGACAGAGAGACGCTCAGCGATGCTGGCCTGCAACTGCCACACAAAAGATACTGGGAGTGAAAGAATCGCAACATCGAGCACGATATTTGGGATCGAACTTGCGATCAGCGCTGTTTTGACGTTTAAGCATGTTCCCTGTGTTGTAACGTTCCAGCTCTTCTCAATCGGGGTGCATTCGAATATTTGCAACAAGATGATCGATATAGCCCAAGCTGTTGACATTCCTCCGAGAATGCCTGCGCCGATTCGAAGTTTTCGAGAGTCGAAGATCCGAACATACATGAGTAGAACGGATACTTTTGTAATGCCCACGGTGGCGCAGTAGAAACATCCCCATGCTAGTTGCTCCTATGACCATCTATCAGTACCTCATGCGCCGATGCGAAGTTCAAGGAATTCGCCCATACCCTTAGAAGACGATTCGAGTTTGTAACTCCAAGAGATTGATATTTTTGTCCCGCTCCAATGGCAATCGCTAAGTTGGATTTAGGGTCATGTCGAGAGGTAGTTAGGAATTCGAGGGATAGATATTCTTACTAGAAATATCAAACGCCGCCTGGGGAATTAGAAATCCCTACATGAAATTGATTAGCAGAGGGCGCAAGGAATTCAAATGAGACCGACTGACCAATGCTGCAAGGATAGTATAGTCATCTTTGCCAAGACCCATCTTGCATTGAATCCGGACGATGAACCTCAACCCAACCACCAGCGTGGCAAGGGCTATCAAGACGCAGTCACCAACGATATACCCTATTTCATCGATATGATGGTCTGGTCTTAAGCCCCTCGAGTGGACAGTCTCGATAGACATTTTCGCTGATCAAGCCAGCCCAGCTTGCACCGCACGCTTCATACATCAAGACAAGATAGTTGGGAAGACCAAGCAAATGGAACCCGTTCTCCATAAAAGGTATCGAAGGCCGCCGGCGCGAAATCACACCGGGTTTTCCAGCTATGACGGGGCCAAAGCTTTGATTTAGTCCATCCTCATCAGAATCAAGTGGGCCTTTTACGAGTCATGAATCCATTCATTGACCGAGATGTTTTCCCCGGGTCCACGCGCGGCCATAAGACGCTCTCCGCAGTGGCCTGAGCGAAAGGCGGCCTACGATGACCAGAATTTTCTCGGCGCGAGTGCCGCTAATATTACGGGGATGGCGGCCCTGAGTGGAGGAATGTCAATCATTGCCACACTGAAAGTAGCGCAGGGTGGCCAAGCCTGAAGATATTCACCGTTCAAGCTACGGGTTGACGGTGAGGCTGCGCAATTGACCCACCCCGAGAAGCCATTTTAGCGTCAACGGTTGAACACTAATCGTTAGTCATGTCGCTAGTCCACAATTTTAAGATGACCATGATCCATTGTCATAGAAGATTGCTAAATTAACCCCTGAAAGAGTGCTCAGAACATGCTATTCATCCTAACCAAAATCCCGAGTAAGAAATGACTCCACTGCGCCTCTTTTATCTAGAACTGCTCACCAGGACGCGTTGCCTAGTTCGTGCTCCTGCAAAGGATTGTTAGTTCAGGGCTCATATTCATAGTCGGCATTCGGGGGAACGTACCTTGATATACTCACTACCCTTTTCCAAGTATTCCTGGCGAGTAACAGATGACTTTCGCAAGTCCGAGCCAGAGGCCCACTGCGCAGCACCCTTCCAGGCATCGAGAGCAGGGTCTGCAGCTTGGCGCACGCGTAGTTCAGCATCAATAGGCAAAAGTCCACGGATCTCGTTGCGGAAGCGATCCTCGAAACCAGAAAACAGGGTGTTGCCACCGGTCAAGAATACGTCCTTCAGAAGACGAGAGCGGTCCTGTATACTCGAGAATCGCTGGTTGACGATATCTGCAGCGATCTCAATAAGACCGGCCTGGTCGACACCAGCAATTGAGGGCTTGAAGACAACTTCAGGGACACGGATGCGTTCGACATTGAGGTGGAGCTGGTGGGCTTCCCGTTGACTTTCTGGATCGAACGGCCAAGGTCCACGCAAGAACGCATGGACCAAACTCTTAGTCCAGTCGGACTGGGCAGCCAGGGTGTGGTTCTCTGTGAATTCGGGGTCATATTGCAAGAGTTCTTGCTCCACTCCGCCCAGTAATCCACCGAGGTCTTCCTCCTCTTCATCGTCACTCTGTTCGTCTTTTGCGACACTTCGATATACACCCCAGTCGTCGTCGTTGGCACCAAAGTCATCATCGTCTCCTCCGCGGCGACGCTTCTTAGGTCCATCTGAGGCCAGGTTTGCCAGTGTCTTCATTCGCATCTGGCTGGCAAGAGACTTGCGGTTGCCGAGATCTGCCTTCATGCGATCGCGATCTTTGATTTTTTGGAGGAGGATCTGTATGCATTTGTTAGGAACGGCATGGGATTAAGCAAGTCGTAATTCTTACCTGGCGATTATTCCGTCGCTCGGCGATCCAGTTCTCAAAATCATTTTCGCGCTTCTCGCGATCAAGACGTTCCTCCTCTTCTTTCTCTGCCTTGGCGCGCTCCTTCTCGGCCTTTGCACGCGCTCTGGCCTCGACATTCGACTTCATAAGACGCTGGTGGCGCTTCTCTTTGAGCCCGTTCTCATCCAATTGCTCGTCAGGAATGTCGAGTAGTGGGAATGTCATTTCTTCTGGTTGTTCCTCAGCTTCCTCAATACCGAGATCACGGTTACGAGAGCGCTTGATAGACTTCTCCAGATCGCGAACCATTCTTTCAAGATGAGCTTCGTCTTTCAAGTCCTCCGCTTCCAGCACACGTCGAATCTCCTTCTTAGTCTCAGAAGCCAGTCTTTGTTGAAGATCTTTCCAGTACTCGAGTTCTTGCTCCTTCTTGACAAGCTTCTCAAGACGCATCTTGGCAGCTTGCTCTTGAAGACGACGGCCGCTCTCCTTCTTCCGCTCAGCGATCCGAGCTAGCTCTTCTTCTGTCTTCTCAGCCACAACATGCTCTGTGAAGGGATACTGGACGACGCGGTCTCGGTCTTCAAGACCAGTCCAATCCAAATATCCGCCTAGCTCGCGGTCGTAGTCTTGCGAAACGTAGCAATGCTTTTGTACCAAGTCCTCCATCTGATTATCTGTCATGCGAGTGGGGAATGTCGGATATTTCAATTTCATGAGCTTCGCGAGGTATTCGGCGCTCTGGAGGCCACCCCAGTTGAGGCGAGAGCAGTGGTTCAGCAGCGGTTTTGAGTCAAGGACGGGAATGACATGAGTGGATGTGTGCGATGAGGATACAACTAATCCGTCTGTCCCTTTATTGTAGCGGTAGGCGAAAAGGGAATCGATTCCGTATGTCACTGATGGAGCACCGTAGCATTCGAAGAGGATCTCATTCATCACTGTAATGAGTTAGTCGTGAGGATCATTGTGCGTGAGAGCCGGGTCATCTTACTCTTTCGCGGGTAGCCCAGGTTCGCAATGGGTTCCGTCATGAGAATTGGTCTATCCACGCTGCCATTGGAGCCGTTCACCCCGAGCTTGAGGAACACGTAGTCCAGCACGCCCTCCATGACATCCCAGTTGCCGACCACACTTGAGCCTGGGTCGAAGGCATACTTCATCTGACCTCGGGTTGTAGCATCGGCGTAAGCATCGTATCCAATGAAGTGACACTGGCGGCCGAGCTTGCGATCGCGGTAGCGGCTCATGACGGGAGGCATGATGAATCGCGGGCTCTTGTCAAAAGACCAGCCGGCCTTGACGAGATGTGACCCTATAACGCAGACGGCGATTAGCGTATGCACTTCCGTGGTTCTGGGAAACAGATCTTACCATTGTCAATGACGATGGCGCTTGTGTCGGGATGCGCCTTGCTCTGTTCGTAGCCGTCGGGCTGTGGAGGCTGGTAGCCCTTGAACGGAAAGTCCTGGGCATGATAGGGCTCAGGAAGAGGCTTTTCAGCACGCTTCTCCGATGAATTGGCAGCAACTCGCCCCGCGCGGAGGGTCTGCACGGAGGTGATGGTCATGGTGTGCGCGGTTGCGCAAAGCAGGAGCTTCGGCGGAGATGATCAAGACAGGTGAAGAGTTCCGTTTACTGCATGGCAAGAAGCCCAGTCAAAGCTGCGGTGAGTTGCGCAGGTGCGCTGATCCTCCGGGTATAATTGAAGAGGTCAAGGGGCACGGCGAGGGACAATGGGAGACACGCCGCGGCGGTTGAGACGATCGAAGGTTTGGACCGCCAAGGATTACTTATCGCCGATAGCAGAGCGCGGTTCCGCCATTCAGCCTGGGGTGACTACATACATGGAATACCGGCAAATTGATAGAAATTGAGTAAATTTATTCATTTCGTCTTCATTATTGACATCTCATCATGGTAAAAACTACGTCTAGGTGAATAAAAAAGGCAAATCAAGAGGACGATGCCTCCGGCTCCTTTAGGTTCTCCGTCGCTGTGATTCATCTCAGTATAAATATCGTGTACTCAAATGCATGAGAACGTACCTTCCAAGTGGAATAGAACATTTGACTGGTAGTTCTTGAACATCTGTGCAACGAGCTCGACGTTCATGTTTTGGATGTTGACCTCCTGCACCATTGTCAACAAGAGCCGAATCCCACGTGGGAGAGAATCTTACCTGGAGGCTTTTGTTCATGACCATGACGGCCTCATTCAGCTTCTCCTATGTCATATGTGAGTAAGAAGACATCATCAGGCAAGGGCTGCTGAGAATACGTACGACATTCGTGATGATACGCGAGAGCAGCACGGTCTGCTGATGTTCATGAGGGCTCTCCTGGGTAGGATTAGCGATTCCGCAGGCTAGAATGCCAAATTTATCGAGCTTTGGAAATCCATACCATCCTGAAATGCACACGAGGGGAATGTACGGCGAGTGTAGTCTTGTTGCAGAGTTGTGAGGATGGTTTGTTTGGGTCATGTGAGCCGGGATCGGATGCCAAGAATCTCAGCGTCTTTGAGATCATCACTCCGCGTTGGAAGAGCCAGCTTCACCGTCGGGTATCCTTGGCAATTCGAGACATTTGTGTCCTATTTCTCTGACTGGACCGCCTCTTGTCCTCATTGTCTGCTCTCTCCAACCAATTGACGCCACCATGCCTCCTCCAGCGCCCGCCAACGACGAGTCGCACCAGCTCCTCCTCAACGAACTGGACATTGCGAACCACCACAAACCATTCCGCAACCCCAACTGGAAGCCGTCGCAACGTCGCAACAAGAACTTGAAGCAGATCATCTCAGAAAGTGCGCGAAAGGAAGCCTCAGTACTGGCCACCCAAGCCAACTCTGGCGCAACCACTCCCTTGCCCGGAGCCTCTGGCGCTGCTACAGACGAGACACAGACACCGGCCGAGGGAGCTGGAAAGCCACCAAATCTCTCGCAGGCGACTCAAAGCCTATCAAGCTTAGTTCTGGAGAAGAATGCTCGCGCAGGATTCTCTTCTGGGCCAGCCGTGACCTACACCAATATCGAGTCTGCGCCATCGCTCAGCCCTGCTTATCAGCGCCATTACTGCGACATCACCGGTCTGTCGGGACCTTACACCGACCCGAAAACTCGTCTGCGATACCATGACAAGGAGATATTCGGAGTGATCCGATCTCTCGCTCAGGGCGTTCCTGAGAGCTACCTTGAGGCTCGTGGAGCGCATACCATCTTGAAATAGACTTGCAACCTCAGCATATGCATAATGTACAAAGCCTACTTCCTAATTTGAGGTATGAGAGATCGCGTGTCTTGAAGCATTCCAATTGCTAACTAGACCAAGATCTATCTACGATTGAAACCTTGAAATGTCCGACCAACACAGTCAAGCCCTTTCCATCCCACCGTGCCCCTCTCGAGACAGGTTCAAGAAAGCGCTCCGGCTTATTCGTGACCGTTGCTGTTCTTCGCCTTGTGCCGAAGCACTCGACTATTACCGAGACTCCAGGGGATAGAGCATCAGTTACAACATCACAAAGATGTTGTCATCGCGGCGTATTCATAGACGAAAGAATCCAAGCCTCGCATCTGATGGGCTGGACAGAATCTGAGACACGGTACCAGCATCAACCTACGTACTACCTGTGGACGTCCTTAGACCATAGAGGCCAATGAATCAAATCAAAAGACAGCTCCACATTTGAGCTGCAATTCAATCGGAGCAATCCATCGTAGTTTTGCGTACACGTAGACAGGGGAAGATGAAAAACGGGATCCCGCTTCAGCGCCTTAAAATAACCCGCCGACCGCCTTCGGTGGCGGGCAGAAAAAGGGTTTCTGTTTACGGCGAATCCACGGGGGGCTCTTCTTCCATTTCCGTGATACTCGCACAATTATCCTCTCTAATTATCTAATTTCGCTGGAGCAAAGAGTCTCAGTCGACTATTCAAAATGCCTAGCATGTGGCTTTCAGAAAACCAGAGTGCGTACCCCTTTTACACCCCCTCAGCTGGTCGCGCGACACTTCCTGCCTGCGCAGCGCATGCGCAAATGCGATTCATGATAAAGCGACGAATACTGACTGATTAAAATAGAGTACGGAGTCGTCTTCTGCTCAGCTGGTATGCGAGCCCTTCGATGTCCAAGACTGTGATCGTCTACTCACACAATATCTTGGTATAGGTGGCTTGTTCTTAATTGGTGGCGTCCTCATGTTTTTCGACCGATCATTGTGAGTTTCATCCCAAGCAATTCCTCCATTTAGTGTCGTGTGCTCATACTAATAACCATCCACAGACTTGCTATGGGAAACGTACGATCCATACAACCTACATGAACCCGACCGGCAGGCAAACTCACACATTCACAGATCCTCTTCCTTATCGGCCTTACATTGATAATTGGAGTCCAAAAAACCATCGTCTTCTTCACTCGTCCCCAGAAGGTCAAGGGTACCGCTGCGTTCACCGCCGGAATCCTGCTTATCCTCCTCCGCTGGCCCTTGACGGGCTTCTTGATCGAGCTATACGGACTGTTCATATTATTCGGCGACTTCCTCGTTACGATTGGCCAGTTCGCAGGAAACATCCCTGTTGTGGGCCCTTATATCCAGCGTGGATTGGAGGTGCTTGCTGGTGGGCGCAGCAATGCTGAGCTACCAGTATGATCTAGTCGACTAGACACTAGATCGATTCGCTATCAGTGCGTGGATATGATTTTGATTTCACTTAGATGGGCATTGGCTTAGGCTGTCGATGGATGATCTGCGGGGCCTGCAGATGGCGCAAGAGGCATGAGATGGCACAATATTGTCTATGGTCTAGAAATCATGTAATTACTAATGACTTTCCTTTCTTCCTATCCATTCGGGTACCCTCGTTAAAAAATTTCCGTAACATTAGAATGCTCGGTGTTGGCGCTGCATAGCAAGAACCTTGGGATAGAACGGGAAGGAAATATACAACTTCCACAATATGAAGATAATATCTACTGGGCTAATTCGAAGCCTAACGTCAAGCCAAACAGTAATCCACACATGTCGCAACACAGCGCACCGTATTCAGTGCACATGGTCTCGCGATCGAGCAACTGGATAGCAACAAAAAGCGGATAGAAAAAAAGGACGATATTGTGGTGGGAAATTCAGTACTCCTTTATTTGCTATTCTTCACAACCGCTTATTTCTCATCTGGAATCCACATCATTCTTTTGCGCTTATTGGGGGTTGTTGATGTAGTCGACCAGGTTCTCGACGACAGTAGCGGCGTTGGTGGTCTGAACGCTCTCGCCGTGGTGGGCGATGATAGTGCAGGCGGAGGCACGGACAACAATGGCGCCTTCCTTGCCCTATTCGTATATATGTCAGCGGCCGGTTTCATTCGGAGTATGTGTGGGGGCCGTTGAGACGCGAGCCAGTTCGTCATACCTTCTTTCCGTAGAGACTGCGGGCATCAGCACGGATGCACAGGAACTTCTCGCCGCCAACGGAGAAGCCGTTAGCGAAGGCAGTGGCATCGGAGGTGAAAGCAGCAGCAAGGCTGTTGATGTCCTCCTGGGAGAGCTATATTACCACATTAGCTTCTTTGAACTACCTCCTGCGGAATCCTCGCGCTCCGAGTACCCCCTGATAGAGCATTCTCAGAGCGAGTATCGAATCAGGCGTACCTCAAAGGTGGGGGAACCGGCCTCCAGACCAGAGAAGTCAGCAGCCAGAATACCGGCCTTGTCGAATTGGCCCGAGCCCATCAAGCTGGGAAGGAGTCAGCATTGTATGATCGCATCGTTATCAGTGACGAAGATCCTTTCGGAGAGGATCGGTGGAGGGGAAGGCGCGTAGATCGATGAGGGGATCAGGAGTCGTACCTCGAGTCGACGTAGCCTGCAGTGGCGTTAGTGGGGCATTCGGGCGTGGGAGCAGAGCACATTACCTTGCCAGACAGCGGAGTGAGCACCCATAGTTGCGGAGGGAGATGTGTGTGCGAGGAGGGGATGAAGTGGGAGAAAGGCGAAATATCAGGAGCTGGGAGTTGCAAGAGTCAAGTGGGGGGTCTGTGTTGGCGGTAAATAAGACCCCGCCATTATACTCGCTGGTTCCCGTCGATCTCGCCGAGAACGGTCGCTACTTTCTTTGCTTTGGAATTTACAAGTGATTCTATCGCATTAGGCTTGGCCTCTACGGACTACGAGAATTGATCTAACTGGTCATTACATCTCTTCTCTAGCAAGCTCTATGCCTGACGGAACATTTTGGCGCGCCAAAAGCGTCCCGAATGCCATGCATGGATCCGCACGTCAGACTCACACGTGTTCGTGCCTGGAATTTGGGCTTTGCAATCATTCTATTCGGCTCTACGTCATGAATACATTTCTCTCGCTCTGCTGCATATGGCGAGGGTCTTACCGGGCGCGTAGGAGGTAGCGGTGTACTAGTTAACGACTATTTCCATAATCCCCACCGGAGCGGGGAACCAACAAATTTAGAAGACACTTCCTTGGCCTACGAAATTTGAAGCTAAATGTGAAGATCGAACTTTGAGCTCAAGAGCGGTCAGCCTGCGAGATAAGAGCTGTTTGCACTGGACCTCAATTGCTCCAATATTTAAAGATTGAGGCTCTACCTCGGCTACTTGAGATATATTGAGACGGAAGTGGCATTTTGGACAAACCTCGACATATCCATGGATACGAAATATCGACATTGATTATTTGACATTTTCTATTGAAATGACATTGGAAAACTAGCCATGGATGCCAAGGTTCTCTATTCAAGATCTCCATTGACAACACTGGCGATTTTTATCGAGATATCTCCAATAAATTGTCCGTTCTGCATCTTCCCGACCCATCGCTGAGGAATCGCTTCAAATCCATAGTATACTCCTGCAAGAGCACCATAGATCGCGCCAGCAGTGTCAGAGTCTCCCCCCAGATTGACAACAGCCAAGGCACCCTCTTCCCACGAGTTGTACTTGAAGAATGCCCACAAAGACACCTCAATGGTGTCAACGACCCAGCCGCTGCTACGCACCTGGCGACCCTCCTTGACCCTGAAGTAGTCGATTGAGGAATAAGGAGCGAGACGCCGAGAAAGAGTTGGATGGGTCAGCCTCGACAGGCCATTTCTAAACACCCCGAATAGTTGCTCTTTAGTATTACCTGTATATTATGCATTAGCGTATTTTCTATAGTGCGGTCGAAAGCAGAAGGACTTACCTCGCATTGCCGCGGTGATCAAAGAAGTGAAAAGCACGCAGGCCTCTACGCACGCATCAGCGGGGTGAGTAGCCATGCTCTCCTCCCTAGCGACTTGAAGCGCACGAGCTTCATCCTGCCAGAAGATGACTCCCACAGGCGCAATTCGCATCAAGCTTCCATTGCCGCAATTCATCTCTTTTCTGAGCTCCTTATTAACGCGTTGCTGACTGGAAGGCGAGATTCCATTTTGACCCCAGATTTCCAGTGCGCGTCGTGTGGAAAAGCCCACATCCCAGCAATATTTCTCTGTGCCAAAGTATCCGGTTTCTATCCAGTCCAAGTAGTTTGCGATACTTCGTGCCTGGTCGTAGCGGCCCCGAGTATCGATAAAGGACTGGGCGAGGCCGAGTGTCATAGCGCCATCGTCCGAGTATGACCTAGAGTATTGTTAGAATCGAAAATCAATATTTATGAGAAGTGTAAGATTACCCGACTGGCTCATTAAATGGTTTAACTGGCAAGAGGTCCTTGACCTCTTTGAATGAACCGGGATCGCAGAATTGGACGGGGCCGCCGAGCGCGTCGCCAACACAAGTGCCCCAAATAGCGCCCTGCGCGCGGGATGTTATAGAAGGTGCCATTATAAGAATGTGATTGTAGATGTAAGTTTGAATATTGATTTCGTTATGGCGATGCTGAATATTTAGCTTAGGTTGATGACTAGAATTATCCGAGGAACGATGCTGCCTGCCATACATATATACTGTGTCTGCCTCCAAAGGCATGGTAAATATCAGCGTGGCTGAGCCATGCATGAAGAAGAACAGGATGAGGCTGAAAGAGCTCCGCCACCACGTCATTCACTGAGCTTTTGACTCGACAAACACTTTGTAGGTCGAGTAGAACTAGTCGAACTGTATAGCTTTGTCAGTCTTTCTCCATCGTTGACAAGTAGAACATCCTATCGGCACGAGCCCATAGTGGACCATTCCCCGCGGGGCAATTATGATGCTTTGACCAACAATAGAATAAAGAATGACTTGATTGATCTAGAATGTCTTGAAACTTGCAGAAGTTTCATTCATGCGAACAAAGACGCGATCTGGGTCTTGTTGCTGACAGGAGCCGTACGATCGGTTCATAGCTTATCGGGAGGGGGCAGCTAGAAAGCCCCTGAGCGACCCCTGAAGAACGAGGGGGTTTTATATCTGACACCGGGATCATTAGGGTCAATGAGGTGATAGTTCTCACAGAATGACAAGAGCCTCGGTCGCAAGTTCGGGTGCACCGTTAGGTTGATAAAGTTGTCTGTGGGACGCCCCACCTGCAATCTACCTGCGAGAGTAATTAATTTGCAAAAGTCGAGAACCGATAAGCCAGAAGCCTAGATTAAAAATGATGCACGATGCGCTTGTCAAAATAAACGAGCAATAACGCACGCGCAGAGCGAGAAATGTCACCTGCACTCCGCCTTCCATCCCCGTAGGCGCCCTCCCACGAACATCTTCCCGGGGACAGCGTCTACTGGAATGCCCACACCCTTGGCATCACACAACACAAGGAGCCTTAGGCCGACCTGTCGAATCGGATACCGGACCTTTCCAGACCTGCCCTAATGCACAAGAGGCCTGAGTCAAGTTCAGCACGGGCGTTCACAGCCCGTTGGCCAATGCACGGCAGAGACGAGACCGTCAAGACCGGATCTCCTGACCAAAAAGGAAGATCCGTTGCAGCTCCAGCTGTGAAACACGCCTCCTGCATCGATGGAGGCCATATCGTCCGCTGAGTGGTTAAGCCCCGTTGGGGGACCGAGCTAATCAACCCGCGACTCACTCACTCATTCGCTCGGAGCAAAATAAGCATCGTGCGCCTGACCCAATGCCCTTCGCGGCGACCATTTTCTCGTGAAATAATTCAGCGCATTAGCGCCAGCCCTCGTGGAGAGGCTAGGGTCCTAGGCGATACCGGCCGAGCGCATCAACGCAAGACTGACTCTGCACGCAGGTTTATCCTCTCGTTGAGCTGGCCTACGAACAGATTGTTGAGCTGACTCTGAGCAGATCCTTGAAGATCCGGCACAGGCTCAAACACCGATCTCAGTAGCAGACTTTGGGTGTGTTTCGCAGGCAAAGTGAGGGATCTCGTGTTGGTCCAAGCAGCGGGCAACGGGCTGTCTCAGGTCCACGGCTTAGCGTGGATGGCGATCTCCACCTGCGACAAGATCCCCCGCCCCTGCTAGTCCTCGCCATTTAATTAATCAAACACTTAAGAGCTGTGCTCCCCCTGTTCTCGCGTCGCGTTGGTCGTATGTAGATCTGCGATTCTGTATTTTCTCTTCTCCAAAGGTCTCCGGCAGACCGTCCGTTCTTTCCCTCCATTTTCAATATCGACATTCCCTTCTATATTCTAGTTTCTATTTTCGTCCATACGCAAACATGGCGACCACGATGACGACTGTCGGTCATAAGACCCGAGATGCAAACGAGGTCATCTCGTTCCCCTTGTTAACATATTCGGACGGATTCCCTCGAGACGATCTTCGTGATATCAGCAACGGCATCTTCCAAGAAGACCCACGATATGTCACTAAATGGAAATTTCCACGACCTGCAAATGGCTCGAATAAGATGCCCCCGCCTGGAGCCGGAGCGACATTCGATTTTCAATTAACCGTGCCTCCGGACGACCATGCTCCCTCGACTGCTGGTTCAGCCCGCAGCCCGTCTGGCTACATGATAGGCGTTGCCCTCGGTAGCCCGCGTTTGCTAGATGACCAGCAACAGCCACCACCGAGATTCGACACAAACATATTTACAAAGCAACAGGGCACTCAGACATCACCCAAGCCCAGCAAATGGAAGAAGATTGGCGGGTTGTTCAAAGCCAAGAGTGCACTGGAGGCGGGTCCTAAGGCCTCGCAGCAGAAGATTAAAAAGCAGTTGAGCATGAAGCAGAAAGAAGCTCCAAAGAAAGATTCCCTGGAGGAATGGCCAAAGCTTGAGGTTGATCCTCCAATGAAGAAAGCAAAGAAGTCAACCAAGAAGCGCAGAAGGTTCTCTATTTCTGAGAAGAAGAACAAAGACAAGAATAGCGAGGGACCAGTCCTGGATGTTGAAATTCCCAATGTGGAGATGGAGCGATACAGCGTGATGTTCAGCCATGTCATGAACAAGAACAGGACACCTTCTCTGCTAAGCAGAAGAAGCAAGACGCTGGACAGTCTACATGTGCCTAGTGCTGAGGTTTGTGATATCGCTTTCACGTTTACCGTGCCCGATGCTGACCAAATATAGGAATTCCTTCGTGGCAAAGTCCCTCCAGTGCCACAGCGACGTGCTACATCTCCTGCTAGCACCAATTTCTCCTTGTTTCCCACATCGCAGCCTCCTAAAGCTGCGAGGGTACTTGGCACACAGAACTTCTCACGACGAGCACCTGTCACGACAACCACAGAGAACACAAATGAAACTACACCTAGAAATGGATCAAGCGAGAAACTGCGTGTGCCTGTGACCAACGACAACCAATCTTCATTGCACTCGCCCGCGCCATCGAACATATTCTCTGCCTCGGAACGCTCGACTACTCCCCAGTCAAACCCTTTCCTCGGCAAAGATGAAAAGCCTCTGCCAGCCCTTAGATCGGAGAAGCCAACTCGACCGCATTCCCGAACAGCATCCGAAGGCACCATCAAAAGGATCAGCAAGCTCCAAGAACAAGAAGCACCAAGCCGACCGCAACTCAACATCCGAACACAAGCACCCGCCGTTCCAGCAAAAGACAGTCCTTCTCGATCTGCCTCCCCAGCAACCTCCATGCGCAAGTCGAGCTCACCACGCGAGCAGCTCGCCCGAACGCGATCACCAGCCGTAGGGTCTCCCTTGCGAGCCGGATCCCCTCAAGTACGGACTGAGCAAAAAGTCAAGATTCCCGTGATTGCGACAGAGCGTGAGATTAGCCCGAGAGAGATCAGCAACCGGACTTCTGCCGTCCAGCTTTCCACTGCCCGATCCGTCTCAGTATCGAAAGGCAAAAAGCAAATGCTTGTACCTGTTGGATCCCGAGTTGACCAGATCCATGCTCACGAGCGATATGTGGACCGCAGGGGTGCATTGACGCCACAGATCTTCGGTGGACACAAGTACCAAGTCTCCCAAGAGCTACAGATCGAGTCGGTCTAGAACCGTCTATACTATGTTGTCAAGCCTGACCTCTTCTATATGTTTTCCTTTCAGCGTGCCTGCTTTCTTACTACTGGTCTGGTGTTGTCGGTCACGGTCAATCTTGGAATTTTCTAATACCCAAATAATAGAGTTAGTCTTTGTCTTCAGTACATATGACGATCTGTATCAATGAATTTCATTGGATGAGATATCGGTTTCATAAACGGTTAGTGGGGCCGACGTTAGACATGCGATTGCGCACGATTGGCCCTCTTTCGGCGAATACGGGTATGATGCCGAAATGCATGCGGGGAACTTCAGCTTCAAGCTGCCACGATTAAATTTGCTCATAACAGCCACTACTTGAAGATTGCTCGAACTGGAGACACTCGAAATTCTCTTCATTGTTACCTAGAACTGTCACACGCTCGAAGCCTGTCTAGCACAAGGCACCAATATGGCCAATTTCACCGTGCTCGGCGATGCCGAGATCAAAAAGCTCCTCCTCAATCTCTCCAAAGAGGAGGTCAAATACTTCTTGCAACAGATCGAAGATTGTTTAGCCGCCTATTCATCCGGAAAAGAGCGCCAATACCAGCCAAGCGCAGGAGTCATAAATAGACCCGAAGGATCAAAGATTCTTTTCAGACCGTTCACCTCGCCCGACACAGTTGGTGCGAAGATTATAGTGCATGGCGCTATACCCTCTGAGTCTGGAGATCAGACTGATGAAGCGGGTGCGAAGGTCCAACAAGGACCACTTCATGGAGGCGTAGTCCTCTGCGACAAGTCGGGACACCCTACAGGCTTTCTCAATGCAGAAGAGGTCACTGGATACCGCACAACACTGAGCGCTATGATACCATTCATGTTCAGGCGGAAAGCTAGTAACATTCTCATATTCGGTGCTGGTAAGCAAGCGCTTTGGCACACAAGACTTGCCCTTGCACTCCGAGGGAAAGATATCAGCTCGATTACTATCGTCAACCGATCTGCACTGCGTGCCGAAGAACTTATCAAGACGGTACAAGATGAAAATAAGGCGCTTTGGAAATCAGGAGCTCAATTCCATTTCACGAATTTTTCTGAGGATCAAGGCAAGCGGCAGATTCGTTCTTCTCTCGCAAAGGCAGATGTGATATTCTGCACCGTTGCTTCTAAGGAACCATTATTTCCCCTTGATGCGCTGTCGTTGCCTGAAAGGGGAGCGTCACTTCCTCTGATAACTGCCGTTGGTTCATGGCAGCCTGATATGATTGAAGTGCATCCTGATATTCTCCAACACATCGTTCAATCCACGTCAACTGGAAGCGAAGGGAGCAAAGGGGCTGTCTTGGTTGATGACGTCGAAGCATCCCTATCTCATTCAGGAGAAGTCGTGCGGAGCGGATTGACCGCTCATCAACTGCTTGAAATTGGAAACCTCCTTCAGCAAAGAAACAACTCCGCCTTGAGCAAAGATCTCAATACTTGGCTTTCAGAGGGGCTGATCGTGCACAAGAGCATTGGCGTTAGCGTGACGGATCTCGCTGCGGGAAATGCTATACTTGCGTTGGCGGAGAAGAATAACATGGGGACCAAGATATCAAACTTTTAGATAATCCGATAATATAACATGATGGCGACCCAAAAAGTGGATTCTGGTTAAACATTGTAAAAGAGGTCGTAGACGAAGGAATATATGACTGAAGCGGATCTTTGTTAGCTGAGTTAGGCATCACGAGCCCCCATCCAAGGCATCGCAGGCACCGGCACAGGGACATGAGAGGACATACCAGAGACGACAAGAAGGGTCTATGATAGGCACAGAGAAGAGATGGGGGTTTCCGAGTCAGAGAGCCAGATGTACTGAGACATCTGCTGAGTCTCGTTCCATGCTCTGTTCTTTTTCAACTTGGTAGATAATGATGGTAGTTGAAGAACCAGATTCTCTGAGGTACATTGTGTGATCTGTTCCGATAGACAATAAAATGCTGTAGTGAAGAGTCAATTTCCCTGGGGGCCTTGTGTTATTTGTCCCATACTCTGTTCTTTTTCAACTTGACAGATGATAAAAGCAGTAGTCAAAGAATCGGAAATCCTGGGAAATCCGATATTATTTGCCCTAAGTTCTGCCTTTTTCAACTCGGCGATGGAGAACAGGAGTAGAGCAGCTTGGTAGTTTGTGAAATCTTTTCCATATTTGCACTTAAATATTGAGATGTGTAGTGGTGACGATGTTCCTTTTTTTCAGTTCGTCGATCTTGAAGACAGGCGCTACGTTAAGGCCATGAGCTCTATGCCTATCCATGGTATGATTAGCGAATGGATGGATTGATCGATGAATGATGAGATGGTACGAGCAAAGCTTGCTGGCTCACATGGACACACAACTCGATACGGAACTTTTCCCGCCAAGGGTTAAGTGGTCGTTCAATTCTCAATTTTCAGTTTCGTCGGAGTAGGAGACGCGAGGCGTGCGTCCCTTAAGGATGCAGTCCTTCATGGGGTCTTTGACACGAGAATCTTGGTCGTTTCCCATCGTGGCGGTTGACCAGGCCAAACCAGCTGATAAGAGACGAAAAGGGGGTTTGTTGCTGTAGTTAGTAGCAACTAGGCGCCGACAAGCACCTCTTGTCACGCTCTGCAGGCAATTGCGACGCGTCTTACGATCGTACTAAGTCGACTGTAAGGAAAATGGAGCTCGGGAGGCACGAATAGAGGAGCGACCTCTAGCCTCAAAGGGGAAGAATGGAAAGAAACAAACTGTGATATGCGAGGGATATGCAGAGCATATGCACAGGGACAAAGAAAGTGTAGTAAGATACACTGAAAGGGAAGGGAAGTTGAGATGAAAAGGTGACTTTCAGACGCGTCGGCAAGGAATCCGAACCCAGTCGCGTGAAAATCTGGAATTTGGCCTATTACCAGGGGATGTAGATGGACTTGTGCAATGCATTATGCTGTCTACGAGCAGGAGCTCATAGCCCGTGAGAAGTACTGAAAGGGAGACAGCAATGCACGAGAGAATTGGTGTTGAATTGAGGTGGTGGACCGGAGAGGAGCTAATGAGGAGGTGATCACACGACCTGCTCCGACGAGGTAGAGTGGAGTGGCAGCAAGTTGCGTCGTTTGGCTATTGGGGTTAAAGAAGATTAGATCTTGTGCTGAGCTTTGTTCAGTTCGTAGGGATGAATCCTGGATTTATAACGGGAGGTGTCTGTCAGGGCTTCTTGTCGGGCGGCTTGTAGAGTTTTGTATGCAAAGTCAATCCCAAGGCATTCATAGAATGACCAAATGTATTTCCATCGTCTTATGATGGGATCCAGGAGAGGGTAAAACAACAGACGAACTAAAAGATGAAATGGGGATACAAAAGAAAGAGGGAATGAAGAAGGATAGTAAAAAGAGAAAATGATGCGGAGCGTGGAGTGCTAGATATAGAAAAAAAGATACTGAACATTTCTACCTTCCTCTCATTATCGCAGACGTCCTGATGGAGCTCTCCAATTGGAGCTCTCCGCCTCGTGTTCTATATCTACCACGCCAGAGCTCTGCGTCTTATTTCTTCATTTTATTGATTTATATCGCTCATCAGTATTATCTCCATCTTTCCACATAGACTTACCATGACTCCCTTCAACATAACCCCCATTCAACACAAGTTCTTCAATAGCTGGAAGTATCCGCCAAAGGCTTTTCATCCTTTCTCCACCCTTCGGAGCTGGTGTCTGTATACAGCATCTGGGAACCCCCTTTCTCATCTCTCCACCGTTATATCGATGCTCATTCCATCTATCGGTGCATCTTCTCCTAGATGTCATTACTTTAAGCACCTACGACATCGCGCGCTCAATACCCAGGAGTATGTCAGGCGAAGAGCAAGAATCGAAGAAGCACCGGGCAAATATTGTCTCGCTCGGGCTCGACG
This sequence comes from Tympanopsis confertula, assembly GCA_026745395.1. Classification (NCBI taxonomy): domain Eukaryota; kingdom Fungi; phylum Ascomycota; class Sordariomycetes; order Coronophorales; family Scortechiniaceae; genus Tympanopsis; species Tympanopsis confertula. The sequence goes on along the minus strand of JAOYNU010063103.1, from coordinate 5,856 downwards.
CCTGGACAGGCTGAGCAGCACCCACGAAAGATGATTGCCACAGAGGCGTTTTCTGAGGTGTCCACCCTTCTATCACCTGGATATGCCCCCGGCCTCCCCGAACGACTGGCTCCTATGCCAAGCTGTCGAGTTTGCACCAGACACTGCAAAGAGAGGTGAGTTGATATGGGACTAAAAGATGGAGTCTGTGCTCATTGTCGGACAAAGTACAAAGTTCTTCCAGAATTACCAGAGCTGACAGAGATCCAGGAGATGCTTCTTGCACGTGTTCATGTGTTCGTTGAGGTCCGCCAGATTCGCGGCCAGCAGTTCCGATACAAGGGACATGTTGTCAATTTCTTAAGATATACAGCCCGGCTTTACGATAAGCTTCCACTTATCCCAAGTGAGGCGAATGTTATTATTCTTCGACCAGCAGATGCAGACAGTAATCCGAGCCTACGGCGCCAGTTTGCTCATGATTTTCGAGTAGATAATTCGGCAGTTTGTGCCTAGCTCTATTATCTTCAGGCACATTACCGAGCTCTACTGGTTAGTCCCTGCATCTTATTCGCAAGGTCCTTCTTCTCTTTCTTCTCCTTCTGCTCTCATGCAGCGTGGCCCTCTCGTTCAGCGTGACCCTCACGCGCTGCTCTCCTTCAGACAACACTCTTCAGTCCCAACCTTATGAACTAGGCGATTGAGCCTGTTCAGGAGATCAAAGAATCTCCACATACTTGAGCTCGCAAGCTGTTCGTATGAGGATTTACATAGTAGTGTAGATAAGATGTAGAGTGTGGATAGCAATCGAAGGGGTATAGATTTTGGCCCCACTCCGCGAAGCTATCCGAAAAGGGAAATCAAGACGCAACGTACTTTGATTGGCCAGTTCTGCCCCCGAGATCCGCCGAGACCCGCCACGCTAGTCCGCCTCTAGCAAGAAATGGGACGATCTATTCTCAGAGACTCCAGCCAGCCTAAAAAGAAACACTAAAAAGCTTAGCCTTCGCAGTTTCGTATCTGCCTTCCCTGTATTCTTTCGAGATATTGGTTACACCGCGCCGTTATGGTACGAGAATACGCAGATGACAGCGCGATTCCCAGAGGGTGGCGAACACACCAGCCTGGGTTCACAATATGGATTGTCATGGCGTTGTTCCGGGGCATGTTCCAGGCGCTATTCTATAGCATACTGTATATTCCTCGATCGATGCGCCAAAGTCGGAGCTGGACGTACCGCCAAGCTTTCATGACGCGCGTATTTGAGCGAGCTTTCCATGTCGTCACCGAGATTGGCTTCTCCCAGTCTTTGAGCCTAGAGCCCGAAGAACTCGGTGACCAATGGGTTCTGCTTGATCCAGCTCCTGGTTCTGCCTACTGTGGTCCGTTGCAACACGACAGTATCAAACCTGAACGTATTGGCGGGACATGGTACCCAGAGCTACCTTTTAAAGACTCACTGCTCAAATATCGAGGTCTAATTGTGCTTTCTTTTCACTCTGGATCTTTACTCTGGCTTACTGGAAGGCCACAAGACTCTGGACCTGTCGCTACAATGTTGAACAATAAGCTTGGAAGCAATACACGCTCCTTTTGGGTGCAGTATCGTCTTGGAGGCGGCAATGATCCCACACCATACCCCGGGGCGATGCAAGATGCCGTCACGTCGTATATTTACCTGGTCAAAGATATGGGAATCTCACCATCACGTATCGTTCTAGCTGGTGACTCAACAGGATCAACTATTGCTATGGGCCTCCTTCGATACCTCGCCTTTGTACAGGATATACCCGACCATGAACTAGCTGAGCTCCCACCCCCAAAGGCATGCCTATTATTTTCTCCATCTGTCGAGTACTGCTTTGAGGGAGACCCGGAGGCCGTGAACGCCAATCGAAATATTAAGACAGACTATTGCGACGGGAAGATGATGGCATGGGGTGCTCGCGCTATAGCGCCACCTGAAAGCGTTAAACTGGTTAATCCATACATATCCCCTGCCCTGCACCCATTCGCAACACCCGTGCCAATCTTCACGCAGGCGGGAGGAGCAGAGATTCTATGCGACAGTGTCAGGGGCTTTGCTGCCAGGATGCAGGATATACCAGGAAACCATATCGAGCATTTGGAGGTTCCTGATGTGCCACATGATATTTATGTCGTCGGAACTATGCTTGGGTGGCCAACAGAGCAGGTGGAGATACATGAAGCTGCTGCCAAATTTGTGCATAGTCTGGATGATGCCTTCTAGCTCCTTGAATATAGATACCGTAATGAATGAACCTTATATTTGCTACCAAAATCAATTCCTGGTCTGTTCAAAGTATATGAAATCTTTGATATAGTTCATCCATGCAATAGTTGCAGCAAATGGCGACATTGCGGGCCGGCGCGCCAACTTCGCTCCTTCCAGGGGCTCAAGCCCCGACAGGCGCCCTGAGTCATACCCTAACCTCCACCCCATATCTATAGAAAATATCCTACAGCGTGTCATCCATCATTCTCAATTGCATATTCATTCAAAATGGCATCCGCATTCACTCAACCCCAGTTGAGCAAGTACCTCCGGTACATGGCCTTACCCCCGCAATATGAGAAATACATCGAGAACCCGCAATCATTCCCCAAAACCGAAGAGGCCTTAACCCATCTCTTCCGATGCCAAGTGACTCGCTTCCCATATGATAATCTGACAGTGCATTATTCAGAGACGCATTTTGTTGATATCGAGCCAGCGCACATCTACGATAAGTTCATGGGGCCCGGAGATGCTGAACCGTCCCGCCGTGGGGGCTATTGTCTTGAATGCAGTATTTTCTTCAACCATGTCCTCAAAGGACTTGGATTCTCGGTCTATTTGACTGGCGTCAGGAATAGGAGGCGTGTAAATGGGGTTCCGCAGGGGGAATATTTTGGTTGGTATGTTCATCCCTGGATTAGACGTTGAGAACTCGCGGAACAAACACAGCATGATCCCCGGCGAAAATAACAGGAATACATCTGAACTTCTACTTACAATAACCCAGGACGCACGTTGTAAACATTCTAGAACTCCCGAATGGTATGCAATACCATGTCGACGCAGCCTTCGGGGGAGACGGTCCAACCCGGCCACTCCGGCTGATCTCGGGGTATACGATTCAAAACATGGGCACGCAGGAAGTGCGGCTTATCCACGGCAACATTCCGAAGCAAAGCCGACCAGAGCAAAAGCTTTGGATGTATGAGTATCGCAATGGGCCTGATAAGGAGTGGAACTCTTTCTACAGCTTCGGTGAATTCGAGTTCTTCCAGGATGATTTCGAGGTTATCAATCGATATACCAGCTGGGAGGCGTTGGAGTTGGGGAATCAGTGGATTGTGAAGTTCCTGCGTGGCGGAGAGACTGATGGACTTCCTGTGAATGAGGCAGAAGTGGTCGATGCGCTTGAAGGGGAAATTGCTATAGTTGGCAAACTGATGTTCGTCAGTGGAGTTGTGAAGTTGAATCTTGGTGGGAAGACAAGAGTTATTCACACATGCGAGAATGAGGAGGACAAGAGGGCTGCGTTTAAAAAATACTTTGCTATGGATATAGATATTGGACTGTAGATTTTGTTTTCTTGGTGAATAGACTACGTCTATATTGAATGCAATATTATTCCCGAGCCTAATCTCAGTCCTTGACAGGCGCGCTAGGCTCCTCGACAGCTTGTGTATCGACGTTGCCTTCAACAGCGACTTCAACATTGGGCAATGTCCATTCCATACCAATGTATGAGTCACTAATGAGTCTCACATTGACTCGCGTAGTGCCAGAGGTTGTCACAGATGAGGACTCAGCTAAAGCACCCTGGGGGAACTTGACAAGTGATCGGACAGTGACTTGTCCTCCCTTCTTGTCTTTATCATTAGATCCACCACGGCTGGAACCAGCTCCGGAACGACCCTTGCCGTTGTTTTGCTTCAATACTGAGGCCCAAGAGACTCGCTTCAAGCCCAACAGTTCACCATCGCTTCCATCTGGGCGGGCATTGCAGACAATCAAAAAGAAGCCCTCTGTTTGCGGTTTTGGGAAACGTGGCGCATAGATGCGGTACTCTGGGTTTGTAGCTGGGTTTCGTCGCGTTAGGGTTAAAGCTATTCCCTTAGAGGAAACCCCAGCGACAGACAAAGAGATGTGAGGAAGCTGAGAGGCTGCACGCGTGAAAGGCTGGGGCAAGTTGAGCTTTTTTCCGAGAGCTGCAATGGCAGATGCAGGCTGGGAGGATAGACCAGCAAGGGTGGATGGCAAACCACGCTGAGGCTTCTCAACTTCAACACCTGGGAGAATAGACAGTGGTGCATCCTCGGGCCAGCGAGCAGACTTGATGCACTGAAGAAGAGTCATCAACATCTGGCAGGCAGGAATGTATCCAAGTTCAGCCATAACATCGATGGAAGCTTGTATAATACGAATCGCCTGGTCCAGCACCGAAGTCTGATCACCGACGTAATCGGAGATTGGAAGATCGATGCGGGACATGTACGACTGCAGCAGTAAGAAAGCCTTGACATGAGGATCCCACATGGGTAGATTGCCCATTGGCTCGGTCGACAATGGCAGGTGCTCAGCTAGCTCGGCGTTAATGAGGTCTTCATTGTGTCGGGTGGGAAGCTCGTCGAACTCGGAGGCGGAGCACATCCAGAACAAGACATCATGGAATGTTGGTTCTCGCTTGGCGTGGGACACGAGGAATCGAATTGTCTTGTGAGACAAGTAGTAGTAACTCATGATCTTGCCAAAAGGAGTGGAGTCGATTTCACCGTTCGCAGATTCGACCAGAACACAAGACGACTCGGCCAAGTCGTCAAGAGATTTGTCAACCAAGTCAACCATAAAGTCTTGGGCAATGGCCTGAGCTGCCATGGTGTTTTGCTCATCAGCTGAGATCTCAAGACCATAGTAGGATGGGTTCTTATGAAGACGACGGAAGAAAAACGTCCACGTAAGATAGTCAAGCGCGTCCTGCTTGGTTGTGATAGTGCCGGCGGAGACTTCAGCACCCAAGTGATTGTCCAAGACCTTGTGCAAGGTGGACTCCACGGGGAAGCCAGTGTGGAGGAAATGCTTGTAAAAAGCCTTCTTCGCATCCTGCGTGAAAATCCGAGCGATACCTGAGTTGTCGAATTGAGGACGACCTGCACGACCAAGCATCTGAAGCACATCGGTCAAGTCCATGTCGCGATAGCCTTCGATCTTTGCGTCGAAAAATTGTGTTCCTTTGACAACCACCAAGTGAGCGGGAAGGTTGACACCCCAAGCCAAAGTAGATGTAGCAACAAGAATTTGAATCTTGTTGTTAGCAAACAGCTCTTCAGATAACTGTCGGTCGGACTCGACAAGACCAGCATGATGCAGGCCGATCCCAAAGCTGAGGGCTTCTCTCAAAGCGTCATCTTTGACGCGAGCGAGGTTCAGCTGCAAGTCATCCTCGGACATTTTCACAAAGCGGCGAGGGTTGTCCTCCATACCACAATAGTTGATCAAGTCCTTTGCCGTCAATCGAGTCTGTCTTCGGGAGGCGACGAAGACGATGACTGGTTTCTCCGGTGAATGATTTTTGATTGCGAGGAATGTTGGTCGATTCATGGATTGCATCAGGGGACAGAATCCACGCTGTTCAGGGAAGCCATCAATGAAGATTTCCAACGGGACAGGGCGAACTGAATGACGGAAATTGAACAGACCCTCTTTCACACCAAGCCAATTGCCTAAGTCGCTGGCATTGGCACATGCAGTAGACATTCCCATCAGACGAACAGACCCCTTAGACTGAGAGGCAATGTAATTCATTCGCGAAACGATGATCTCCAGAATGGGGCCTCGGTCTCCGCCGAGCAAGTGGATCTCATCAA